>OZ005652.1:204039457-204125528 GCA_963930645.1 Salticus scenicus
GGAGAAATTCTGAAAAATTCAATACAAAACACACACACACACACAAAAAAAGAAAGAAAATCAATTTTTAGAAAATATTTGAAACTCATTAAAGTCTTGATATAAAAAGTCTTAGTTCTCGTTTTTCCTCCACAACTTTTACACTAATGGAAGCAAAATATGATCAGAGAGACAAAATGTGGCGTTGGGTGAACTACAACTATCCCAACTAACCAAGTAAGCAAACGCATGAAACAAATATCTGTTGATGGGCCAACGACATGTTTGTAGTGTCAACAACAGTAGTTTTTACTGCTGAACTTGATTGAAATTTTCATCTAAATTTATCAGTTTTAAAATTAATCAATATTTCAATACAAGAATTTTAAGAAATGAGGTTAATTTTTTTTTTTTTTTTTTTTTGTTATATCTGTTTATTACTTTTAATTTATGAGCAACAAATTTTATAAATGCTTAATTTAATCATGGGATTCATATTATTTATAGAAGAAAAGGAGAAAGCACAGAGAAGTTTCTTTCTACCAGAAGAACCTATGGATGTAGTTCCTCCAACACCAGTTACTGATGATGAGGAACCAATACCTCCAACTCCCCCTGTAATTAATGCAAAAGGCAAAGCAAAAATATGGAAAACAGTCAAGAAGACTTATGAAGACGAAGAAGGATTTTTTGGTAAATAAGTTTATATAATGCTATTAGTTGGTATAGAAAAAATTATTTGTAAGATTTGATAAAAAAAAAAAAAAAAAGATATAAATTATGTTTTAATTTTCTACATTTTGTGTGCGGGCTTACATTATATTCATCATTCGTTTTCTAGAAATATTGTCTGTAAACATTTTTTTTTTTCAATGCTCTAATATTATTAAATTTCATCCATTGGTTTAGAAATTTATTAATAGTTCCTGATTGCATTTGCTTAGGCTTTGTTATAAATGTTCTTGTGCTGTTATGTAAAGTGGTTAGAACTTTTGTTTTTAGTTGTGGTCCATTATTTAGTATTCGTGGTATACGTTTTTCAAAGGGCACCATGGCCTGCCCTATTTGTTTTAATGCCGATGCACCTTGCCCTTTATAGAGGTGAAAAATGTGCCCTGCCCCTTTTTTCAAGTGAAGATGCACCCTTCACTTTTTCTAAATGAAAATTTGCCCTGCGTTTTTCTATCTGCTATATCATAATTTTTTAAGGATATTTTACTGTTTTCGCTGAGAAACATACATTTATAATATATTTTTATCTGATACAAAATCAGACTTAGCATACCTTTGTACAAACGCGATCTGAAAATCACATAAGAAGTCACTTCTGGGTGCGATCTATGCGTCATTGGCTTGTATCTTTCTGTGTCCGATGGAAAAAAGATCATTAGCCAAGGCCGTTAGTTAGGTTTCTCCGATATTTTTGTTCACGGCGTTGCTTGAAGCCTGCATATTGGAGATCTTTTCTGCGTATACAAGAGTAGAAATGAATGTTACGGAAATAATATAATAAAATAAAGAACCACAGAAATTACGTTAAAGTATTGAAATCTGATGGCTGTCAAATGTCCTCACATATAAAATATAGTTAATTTTCATAGATATAAATGTTTACTTTCTGAGAAATAACTTTTAACTTACCTTTTATTTTGAAGTTTAGTTAATATCTACTTATTTTCTTTATTTTAAATCTAATTTGCAGCCTTCCACGCATCACACATTAACATCGATGTTTTGTTTACATCTTTGCCGTTGCCACTTTGAATCTGCTTAATTTTTCTATTTATGGCTGTTGCCACTGTTGTTGAAATAATTATTAGAAATTATGTTTTTGACTTTGATTGTTGAGTGGCAACAGTGATGTTTGTTTATATGCAGATTTGACATTTCTGCCAGTATAAAAGATCGCGGCGAATTTGTAACTGGGCAGTTGTCAGCTAGCCTTCAACCAGCAATGAAGTGTTAATTGCTTTAGGTAATAGAGCAGCTTTAAGCTGTTGTAAAGTTAGGCACTTAGAGGAGGTGTGCCTTTAGCTTTTACAGCTGAGTATGTTTTGTTTTGTAGCTGTTACGTTTTACCTTGATGGCTGCCATTGTTGAAGTTTTTTTCAAAGTTGTTAAGTTTCCTTCTTTGTTGTTAAGTTTATATTTGAAAGGATGAGTTTAATTTCATGAAGTTTCGTCATTCGCGGATGATTGAAATTAAAAATTAAAAGTGATAATTGATTTTTGAATTGAGGTTGTTAAATTTGATTTTTGATTGATGTTGGCATTTGTTTAATGATTTTTTAAATCACACTTGTTAAGTTTAACTTTTTTTGAATCAGAATCTTTACTTAATCAAATTATAAAGTTAATGGTATACAATAGTGATCTTAATCAAATTATAAAGTTAATGGTGTGCAACTGTGATCTTCAATCTTCAGTGATATAATCTTGTTTTCGTTTTCCCGCTGGTCAACATGGCAACCGCTGGTGTACAACTGTGATCTTCAATTTTAAATGATATAATCTTGTTTCGTTTCCGGCTGGTCAACGTGGCGACCGTGGTGTGTTGTTTCTTCATTAATTTATAGTGATCTACGAAATATGTGTATTGTTGAAGATGATATTATATCATGAATTTGTCATAATGGAATTTGGATCATATATATATATTTTGTTTTACTGAATAAAATTTGTTCTTGTTTAAAACTTTTGTATTTGATGAGTTATATAGTTTAAGACACTGGTTGGGTCATTATTATTGGAACCCTTAAAATTAATTAAGTTTCCACTGTATGCTATCTGTATAGTAAAATTAATTAAAAGATAGACCTTTTGGTCTATGTCAAAATCGGCATTCAATTCTCGTTCATGTGATTTCAAATATTCTGCATATTTCGTATTTTGTGCTGAAGCTAAAATTTTTTGCGTAAAATCATTATTTTATAATTATTATTTTCTCAACTTTGCATTAAAACTAATTTGCTTAAAATGAAATCAGCAAACATAAAACAGACCTCTAACAAAAGTTTTTTCATAATATTCGGACGAGTAAATTACGTATATTTCGGTATTCAGATGCAAATATTATGGATATTTCAGCAAATATACACCAAAAAAGGTAGGAATCTTGCTGATTTTACCATGTTTTTATTAACTTCGATTCTTGTGTGTTTGTTTGTGTGTTTGTGTGGGACAAATCTTGCAATCGATTTTTAACTAACTAACGACTAGCTAGATATTTGAAATTTTCAGGACAGCTCACAACACGGTGACAATACATTTTTCTAATAATTTTAGTCAACTGCTTCAAGTTCCGCTGCCTTCGGCAGCGTTTATATGATTCGGCAGAAAATTTATTTAACTAACTTCCCGACTAACTAGACATTTGAAACTTTCAGAATAGTTCAGAATAAGGTTAAAATGCATATTTTTAATACCTTTAGCCAACTGTTTCGGGTTCCCGGTGCCTTCGGCAGCGTTATCAGTACAAAGATTGCAATCGATTTTTTCCTAACTTTCCGACTAGCTAGACATTTGAAACTTTCAGGATAGCTCAAAACACGGTGACAATACATTTTTTAATACTTTTAGTCAACTGTTTCAGGTCCCCACTGCCTTCGGCAGCGTTTATATGATTCAACAGATAATTTATTTAACTAACTTCCCGACTAGTTAGACATTGGAAACTTTCAGAATAGTTCAGAATACGGTGAAAATGCATTTTTTAAATATTTTTAACCAACTACTCCGGGATCCTGCTGCCTTCGACAGCGTTACCAGTACAAAGCTTATAATCGATTTTTCACTAACTTCGACTAGCTAGACATTTGAAACTTTCAGGATAGCTCAGAATACAGAGACTACATTTTTTTAATAGTTTTAGTCAACTGTTTCAGGTCCCTACTGCCTTCAATAGCGTTTATATAATTCAACAGAAAATTTATTTAACTTCTTGACTAGCTAGACATTTGAAACTTTCAGAATAGTTCAGAATACGGTGAAAATGCATTTTTTAAATATTTGTAACCAAATGTTTCAGGTTCCTGCTGCCTTCGGCAGCGTTACCAGTACAAAGCTTGCAATCGATTTTTCACTAACTTCCCAACTAGCTAGACATTTGAAACTTTTATAATAGCTCAAAACACGAGAGCAATGATTTTTTTTTTAATTTATCCAATTGCTCTGGTTGCCCGCTGCCTTCGGTAGCGTTTTTATGATTGAACAGAAAATTTAAAAACATGGTATATAAAAAGATCTTTTTATCTTGTAATTATTTTACTCATATATATATATCTATTTAACATTTGTGATATCAATTTTCTGAAATAGCACGAATTTTGTTGATTATAGCAGCGAAAATAGTTGCCTATCTTTATTTAGTGAAAAAGAGAAACAATTTCTTATTTGAGCAATTAGCCGTTATAAAGGAAAATTTTGTTAATAAGACGTAAAACGATAAATTTTGACAATCCACTGCAACAATATTTTGTTGTTCTGTAGTGAATTGATGGCTTATTTCAGTACGTAATTTAAACAATTAAAAGTAAATTTTATCGACAAAACGATCCTGTATTTAGATGCTTTCATTTCATGTATTTCTGCAATAACACATAAAAAAAGTAATTTTATTATTAGGTATTATTATTATTGTGAAATAATATTTTGGTATTCATTTTTTTTTTTTTTTTTTTTAAACATACAAAATTTAAAATTTAGCAGTAAAACAATAGCCTAAATTAGCAATTAGTTGCTATTACATAAATTTTAAAAATTCCGTAAAATCATTGATTCCGTATTCTGGTAAATTTATTGCTTACATCAGTTATAGTCATTGCAAAGAAGCGCAGATTTCATTAATTAATGTAGAGGTAAAGCCTATTTCAGCAAATAATTAGGATTAAAGTAACCTTATAAAGTAGCGGTGATATGATTACGTGTATCAACAATCAGCCACAAAAAATTGAGAATTTCAGAAATTACTTTTAAAAAGTGTGCAAATCTGATCAATTAATGCTGAAATAGTATTGTGTTAAAGTAATTAGTTGCATTTAAACATAACTTTTTGACAGTTAATAGTGAAATGATCCCATATTTCTGAATTACGTCACAAAATTATTGCATATTTTGGGATTCAACTTTTAAAAAAGCATAAATTTCATCGATTAGTGGTGAAATATTTGAGTATTTGGAGATTCAACTTTATAAATAACACAATTTTCATCGATTAGGGGCGAAATAATAGCAGGTTTCAGAAATTGGCTGCAAAAATATTGTTAATTTCAGGAACACCTTTGGGGGGGGGGGGGGGGAATCGCAAATTTCGTTAATTAGAGGCGAAATAATAGCAGAATTTGGGAATTATTTGATTAAATGTAAGTTTTGACTATAAAAATTGACAATGGTGAAAATAATCCCGTATTTTCGAAATTGGCTGCAAAATTATTGCGTATTTCGCAGGGTTGGCACGGTTTAAACCAACTGTTTTTTTTTTGTTTTTTTCCCTTTTCAAAAAATTCAAAATTTTTATTCTGTTGTCCCTTTTTTTAAATGAAATTTATAAATTATTTTTTTGTTAATGATGTTTTCTGTTAATTCAATTTATTTCACTTGTAATATTACTTCAGAGAAGGTTTTAGTTATGTGTTTTAAGTGTGATTGGCTGGCTGTATTAAAAGTTATGTATGATGTAATGTACAACAATAACAACAAAAGATCTAGAAATTGTAAAAGAAAAATGTCTATATTAATTACTTAAAAAATATAAGTCTCTTCATATAAATCTTTTTAAATGTATTGAAGTTTTTTTTTTTTCCTTAGTTCATTAAATTAAGAATTTTAGTGTTATTAAGTTAATTTGTTATTATTAAATTGTAGGGAAAGCTATGTTAGATTTAACATTCATTCTGAAAAAACAAATTTTTGTCAACTCACAGTAATTCTGTTATTTCCATTTACATCATTTTAATGAAAAGTCAATACTATAATTATGGAATATTTATAGAAATTTTGAATATAAAAGATTTTAGCTATAATAAAATTTAATGCACTTTGATAAAACGGCAGTTCTTATTCAAGAATGAGATCGTCAAAAGTGTAAAAATAAATAACTTTATGAAAAAGCAAAATATAAGAATTCAGGTGGCAAAAGCCTGAATTACAGAAATAAATTATTTGATTGTTTTTTCTCTAAACATAAAAATAAATAAATGTTTTATTAATATCGCTATGTGAAAACTTATTTAATTAGATGAGATATAACAGAATTCCATGTCTGAAAGTACAAGCTTTGATTTACAAAGTACATGGTTTGTTTCTTGTACATTGTTACAGAAAGAAAATCACAACCTACAAAAAATGCTTAAAAAATCTCATACCTGTTTATTGTTAGTAATTTAAATTATTTTTAAATGAAGTAATAATTAATATTAGAGTACTAACTACTTCTAAAATTGGTAATTTAATTTACAAATATGTATGATATGACTTAGAAACATATACTAATAAAAACCTGGTTTAAACCAAAAAAACCGGGTTTTTTGCCAACCCTGGTATTTCGGTATTTAGCTTTGAGAAAAAAGCACAAATTTCATCTCTTAGCAACGAAATAATTGAGTATTTGGGACTTTAACGTCAAAAACCGCAGAAATTGCATTGATTAGCGATGAAAATAATTATACATTTCAGCAATCGGTCGTTAAAACATCACAAATTTTGGGAATCAGTCTTAAAAAAAAGACTGGAATTTTA
The DNA here is from genome assembly GCA_963930645.1 of Salticus scenicus. Taxonomy (NCBI): domain Eukaryota; kingdom Metazoa; phylum Arthropoda; class Arachnida; order Araneae; family Salticidae; genus Salticus; species Salticus scenicus. The sequence goes on from OZ005652.1 coordinate 204,046,172, forward strand.
TCGATTAGTGGCAAAATTATAGCATATTTTAACAATTAGTTATGCTATAAATATAAATACAGTGAAACCCCAATCTATCATTCCCGCATCCATCGTTTTCCCGCATTGATAATTTTATTTCTGTGGTACCCTGCACAAATTTTATTTAAATAATATTATTGAAACCTGCATGGCTTCAAAAAGTTGTTTTCCCTCATTCATCGTTGTAAAATGTTTTTCCAGACCTTGTAAAAAAATTTTCCTCAAGGTCAAGCAGTTCTATATAGCATACAGACTGGAATTTATTATTGCTTTCATCATAAAATAACTTTTTTACCCATTTCCATTGAAAATGAAAATTGTGATGCCATGTCTCCAGACCATATATTCATTTTGTAATTTCAATATGGCAGGAAGTAACGTCTTCAGTAATCCAGAAAATTGTTTCGGGAAATTTGATTATGTGTGAAAAAGTGAAGAATACCAAACAGAAGGGCAAGAAAATGATGATGATGCTGATAATGCAGATGAAGAGTGGTAGTGTGTAACAGAAAATGCGTCTGGTACAAAATTTAGTGATAATTTGCATCAATCAAGACGTTGCGACATGCGGTATCCTACAGCATAGAAGAAATGCATTATTTCAAAAAATGAAAATAATGGCAAAAAAAGAGGAAAATTTTTCCGCCAATGCCATAATTATGGCATTGAAAATGTACAAATTTTTATATAAGCACATGAAATTGCAGAAAAGAACCAGAAAAATGTTGTAAATCTGGAAAAATTCCTCTTTAATTTATGAAATGAATGGACTCAACATAAAATTACTAATTTAAAAAAATAAATTTTACTTAATGTTTTACAACATTCATTTGTTTCTTTGACAGTTTGGAAAGTAAAAAAATAGTTTTTATTATTAGCATACTGTATACATTGTTTAGTAATTCATAAACATTGTTTTCTTCTTGTTTTGATTTTAACCCACATTCGTCATTTTTCCACCTTCACCGTTTCTTTTCGTGCACCCCGTGAAAAACAATGGATCGAGGAATTACTGTATAGTATTGTTAATTTCACATTTATTTTGCACATGTTGCAGGTTTTTTTTTTTTTTTTTTTTTAAGTTTTGAAAAAATTAAGTGCATTTTTTTTTTTTTTTATAATAATGTAGACTTTGAAAAAGATAACACATAACACTTTTATCTATCTGATTGAGCAAATATTAAAGAGAGACAAATAGATACCTACTATTCTTTATAGAATTATGTGTAATTTAATTATTTATGGGAAACAATGCTTAAGGCATTTACAAAAATTTTTAAATAAAATTATCTCAAAAATAAATATTTTGAAATTATTTAAGTAAAAATTCTTTAATTGTAAATTAGAGATGTTTTACTACAAATATTTTACCAAGTCCTAATTATTTTAAGTATAATTTTCATAAAATTTCACCTCTTTTGGTCAAGTAGATTTTGAGATACACCTAAAAAACTATTGCCACTAGGAGACCAGATTTAAGATTGAAAACTACCGAATTACTTCAAATTTAGTATCCAGAGATAAAATTTTCTTTAGAACCTATAAAGTCAAAATTGTGTATTCGTTGAAAATATAAATTTTTACATTGTTTCATGTTTACATCTGTAAATGGCTGCTAAGCTTACAATTTTAATAAATAATTAAATTAAAATAGACATGAATCCAAGAAGGATGGTACCTGCTGTGTTTCTCCGTTAATTAGGTGATGAGATAGATGGGTGTTCTCTTTTTATTTGTATGTAGTTTATTTTGTGGACCACTTTATGAACCATTTAGTGAGTGGTGAAGAAAACATTATTAAAACGGGAGCGCAAATAGTAATATCTCTGTTTTATTATTATGCACATATCCCATTATAAATATATAAGCAAAACTCTTATTTAAATTAATTTACCATAAAATTCCGATAGTAACCCCCTCCCGATTATAAACCCCCCCCCCCCCTCTGAAATTTGACGTACTTCACTTTTTCGGAAAATTCCGTTTATAACCCCTCCTCCCTTACCTTTGGCGGCTAAGTTCGCCATTCTTTCGTTTTTCCCATGAGCGTTGCAAACATACTTTTTTTTTTTTTACTTCTGAAGTCTTATTTGTTTATTTAGAAACTTCAGTTAATAGCAGTGCAATTAACTGTTTTCTTAACTGTTATCGAATCTTCTAGCCTGCTTCGCTTTGCGATCACGATTTGTTTATCGCATGTTTGTGTCTGTTTCTGTTATTCAGAATACGCTTTCTTTTTGTTGCTAAAATAAAAATTTAAACTGATTAATAAAACTGTTTATTATTAATAAAATTTAATAAATAATAATCAGTATTATTATATTGTTAATACAATTTAGTAACCATTGATATATATTATATGTAATATTAATAAATTTATACTTTTAAGAAAAGATTGTGAAACTTCTGATTATAACCCCCACCCCCCTCCTTCCCGAAGTTGTCGTACTTTTCTGAAAAATTCCGATTATAACCCCTCCCCCAGTTTTGACAAATTTCCCCTTGAAAAAAAGGGGGTTACTATCGGAATTTTACGGTATAGTTATACAGGTTTAGAAGAAAGTCTTCTTACCTGTAATTCTATTACATGCATCCGTTCAGATTTATTCTGTTTTCTGTAGAATAAGATTTATTATAATTTGATTTCCTTTTAACCTATTGGCCTTCTGAAAAGAAAAATTTGATTAATTGAAGAATAACATCATCATTTAATGAATGAAGAGATCTTTGTTGTTTCCCTATGTTTTAATTTTAATACTTGGATATGAAACACAGAATAGTAAAAGGATTATATAAAGAAGCAGCTTATAATAGCTGCATTCACAACAAAATCTACATGACGGCTGTACATCTACACAAAATCATGTGAACAGAGCAGGTGTATAAGTTACTCAACAGATGATTTTACACGACATACGCAGATGCTGAATTTATCTGTTTTAGAGTTCATTTTAAAAGAAGATAACGTTCCGAAAGTTTATGAAATATATAACATCGGGCATATTACAAGTTCATATTACAAATTATTTAACAGAAAGTGCCTTTTATCTATCGAAAGTGCCCTTTCGTCTATCAGTATGTGCCATTTTACTCACAAAAATGTGCCCTTTTCGATAAATCCGCCTTGCCCTTTTCTTTTTTTTTTTTTTTTAAATGTTAACACTACCATTAATACAGAAGGTCATTCATACTTTTTGCACATATTTTTCTTTTTTGCATTTTGAGATAAAAATTTGGCACATACACAGCAATCATTTACTATTACTATCTCTTGATTGGATTATGAATAAAAGATTTATTTTTAAAATGTCTCTTAAAATTGCAGATGTCTCAAAGACTATGTAACTGTAATTTCCAAAGAGAAATATTAATATTAAAAAATTATAAAGTAATGTAAAAATTATTATTATTGCATTTCAGAAAAAAAGTAGGTATTTATAATATATTAAATTTGAAAGGGGAAAATAATGTCATAAGAAAGTAAAAATGAAAAAAATGACCGTGACACCTTATCCTTAGGCTGTGTGAATGCAGATAAATATCAAGAAAGTGAAATCTTCTGATACTAAAAGAGAATCCGCTGCCCTTACTTTTACATGTAAATATGCTGTGTTACTGCTGTCCGTATTTTTGTAAACCACAATTTTTGTGTAGAAATCACTTTTTTCAGTTGCATAAGCATACTACAAAAGATTGCTTTTCATAATAGTTGTAGAAAAGAATAAAATAAATGTGGATATGGTAACTTTGTGTGAATTGTCATGAAATTTTAATATACTATGAAGTGTTAAATAAGAAAATGTTAAAAAATAAATATATATATATATATATTTAATGTATTAAAAATAATAAAACTGTTAAGTAAATGTGCTGTTCTCTTTAATTTAATTAATTGCCATGAGATGAATGTCAAACTAGTGGTGATTAATTAAATTGCATTGTGTGATCCATTAAAATAAAACAGCTAAAAACTTTATCTTGAGCAAAAATTTGAAAAGGAAAAATAAAATGAATGACATATCAGAAATTACAGAAAAAAAAAAAAAAAAAAAAAAAATGATTTTATTGGAAGAAATCCTTTATGTAGCATAGCAATTTAAAGATCTTTGTATATATATAAACATTGAAAAACAACATAGTAGTGTTAATTCTACAGGGTTTAATCCAGTTTTTTTTTTTTTTTTTTTTTTTTAAATGGTACCCCAGTTGTGAATTTATAAAAAAAATATTTGTGAAAAATTAAGTAAATTTGTGAAAATTAATAATGCTTCTGAGCAATTAACTGAAATGCAGAAAACAGTTCATTTAATTTTAAAATACATTCTAAAAATAAAATGGAACAGTTCTAAAATGAATATATATGTGGGACAAATAATTTCTTATGTGTTAAGATGGTAAGAAGGTGTTTATTACTTAGATATTTACCATTGTCTTCAGTAAATATCATAATTTTGGGGAGGGAGGGTATTCATTAAGTGTTTGATGCAGCAAAACTCATAGAAATTTTTAATGTGCAGCTTTATTGCTCAGAATTGACTTTGTGAAGGTACCTCAGTGCGACGCTACATTTGTTCTGGATTAACCTCTGTTCTAGAATAAGACAATGTACATAAATAAGATTCATTTTGATAAATCATGTATGCTAAATCAAGACAAGTGGGAATCCAAAGTATTTAACAAAAGTTCCTTTGCCTGAATCAATGTTCTAATAATAACAATATAAATAATTAAAAAAAAAAAAAAGTTTTGGAAATCATTGACTTCACTAGGTTTTGATTTTAAAAAATTCTGTTAATTGTTCATGGTTCTCACTAGTATACAGATGATTCACAACTTCGTACACATAAGTTAAAAAGAAACATTAGCTGTAATAATATGAGTATTATAAATGAAATTTGAATTGATAGTTGGTCTATTACCAGTGTTTAGAGATGATGACTCAAACTGAATAACGTAGATAATATTTCACTTTAAGGATCAAGCATCCAGTTGTTAGGAAAAACATATAAATTTAGAAGATGATCGCTGTCGAGAATGGGTTTATCTATTAGAAAACATGCCAGTATTAACACTGTTTGAAATATTTATTCTCCATAAAGGGCTGTGGAGTATTAAGTGAAATTCAATGACTTGGCTAGCTCTCTTGAAGCATTGCTTTTCTTGACTAAATTTTTCGATTATCCTTCTAAAGCCTTAGGCTATAAACTTCAAATCATTGTTTTATATAAAGTCTAGATAGAGCTTACTATGAATATTAAAATGTTCCACAATAAAACTAAACTAGCTGAAAATAGCTGCTTTTTGAAAAAAAGAAATTAATTCATAAAAAAGACTCGTTAACCCTCTAGTAGGTGTGTCAGCACAAGAAAACCTCCCAGCTTCAATCTTTATTTTGATGATCCTCGTGTAAATACGTCTAGGACCTCTAAGAAAGCTCCTCCCCCTCCCCCCCCCCCCCCCCCCGACAGAGGGCATTCTCCCTATAGGCCTGGAACCCTAGTGTAGTCAATTGGCCTTGAAACCGACAACCAACGAACCTTATTTTAATGATCCTACCTCTACTCTACCTGTAGCTGATTTCTTGAAACTGATAAGTTTTCACAATCACATTTGAGTTCTATTGCATATATATATATATTTTTTCCTTTGCTTCTGTCCTATTTTTTTTAAAATGCATATACCTGTCCTAAACAATAATTAAATATGTAATAGTAATAGTATTTTTTTCTTTTTCAGTTACAAAAACAGAAAAGGAACTTGTGTCAGCATCTGAAGATGAAGAAGACCCTATAAAAGTAAAACCATCTAAGAAAGAAGAAGAAGTTACTAAAAAAACTAATCCTATAAATAAAAAACAATCTTCCCTAATGAGTTTTTTTAAACAGAAGTAAAACCATCAATCTAACTATTTTGTCTTCCTTATAAGTACCTTTATTATATGATTCTTTTAAGAATTATTTTTTGTGTGAAGAATTATGAATTATTTCCCATTTAAACATAATGAAAATATGTAAATTTACTGAAATTTTTATGTATATTAAGGTTGGTTATAGCTATTGTATCTTTATTTATTATTATACAGTGAAACTTGGATAATTCGAACTTGTTTAATTCGAAATTCTGGATAATTCGAGTTTTTTACTCGGTCCCTTGAATTTTGTATTAAAATAATCTTAAAAAATCGTGGATAATTCGAATTTTTCATACGATTATTATAGTAAAATTTTTTCCCAAGATTTTTCTCAGCTAAAATGCTTTATTTATTTTAATAGTCTTTCAAAATAAGGATAAGAAAATACAAGAAAAGCCCCTACCTAGTGCATCAGAAGATATGGTGCATATACATTAACTTCGAGGGTTTTTTGAATTGAAAGTCATGTCTGATGTAGAAGATTCTATTTTTGTATCAACTGATAGGTTGAAGTCATATGCTATGACACAAATATTGTACTTGAAGAATCAATAAAAAATATCTGATTATTTAAAAAAAAAGTGTTGAATAATTAAGCTCATAAAAAATATTGATTTAATGGGAGGGGGAAGAGGATGTAGCAATTTTCTTAGATATAAAGTTTATATGTTAAATCTTTGATCGTAGAGTTTTAATTTTTTTAATTTATCTCTTCTTTTTGACAAAATAGCATGCTTGCCAACATCCTAATTAATATTCTGTTGTATTGTTAGTTCCGCCCTTTTTTTCACACCAGTAAATTTTTAAAGTAATATTTTCCAAATACAATTACAATTAAATAAGAAGAAAAATACTCTAAAGAAGGCGGGGCTAATAATACTACGGAATTTTAATTAGTATGTTGGCAAGTATGAAATAGTATATGTAATTCGAATTTTTGGATATTTCGAATTTTTCTCAAGTCCTTTCAACTTCGAATTATCCAAGTTCTACTGTATTTAATTTTGAAGGTGATGTGAGGGTAATAACTGCAAATTTAAGTTAATGTAGTAATATCTGAAATTTATCATTGAATTTCAACTAATAAAGTACCTCCATTATATGTTTCATAAAAATATTAATATTGGCGTAATCAATGGTTATATATGCACTAAAAGCCAAAAAAAAAAAAAAAATATTAGAATAAGTCGCACTTAGATAATTTTTACTTTTACTTATTATTATTATATTTTTTTTTTAACATGCAATTTAATCATTTAAAAATAAGGATCAAATGCATAGTAATTTTATCGAAATAATTTGATATTTGTATCCAGCAGGCATTAGAGCTCCAGATATTTGATATCTGCCCAAAGTCCCTATTTGTTTCATCAGATGTGCAGCTTTTTTTTTTTTTTTTTTGTCGCTTTGTGTATAATCACAAAAATCAATGTCTATAAACATTTTAAAACAATTTTTAAATGGTTTTAAAGTTTTTTTTTTATGTATATTGTATTCACTTTTGTTTTAGTTATTTGTTTAAAAGTTAGAATTACTTTATTTTAGGAAGGGGGAAAAAAATTATGCATATGTGGATTAATTTACAGAGAGTGGCTGTAATTTGAAATTTGAAAAAAATAATAATTCTTTTTTAAATGAATACTGAATTAAAATTTCATTACAAAGTATAAATCTGTAGTGATAAGTATAAAGGATTTAAGTCCATATTCTTGATTTTTCAGGAGACGAAAAATAAAGTTTAACTAGCTAAAAACAAATCAGAAGAATGGATTAGGGAAAAGGTATTTCGTTGATTTTTACCATTTATACCATTCAGTGGTTGTCAACCTTCATTTAATAACGGGAAAAATTGAATTAAATATTTTATACCATACATGAATGGTAAATTTCTAAATTGGTCCTTTTTTTTACCAATGGATTTTCTCAAAGACTAAATGACATAGAATTAAATCCTTTATACCAATCGATAGAGAATTTTTTTCTGAGTCTGACTATGTACTTAACTCAAAATCGACATTTTTGGACTTAAATCCTTTATACCTATCAGTACAGAAATAATCATTTGACATAAGGGATGATCATTATGAAAAGATAAACTGTTTTTATTTGAGTGCATATCGTTTGAAAAGTGGCAATACTATGCTGTAATTTTCTCTATTTATGCTAAGGCTGTATCTTAGCCTCTATCATATATAAATGCACCAAATTTCTATGCATGACGTATACTATAAAAAATCATGCTGATTCAATTCAGGTGTATGTCAGCCAACAGGTGATGTTATCACTAAATTTTTTATGATTTTCTAGATGGTTATATCTCAGCATTTATTGGTTAAATTTACACCAAACTTCATTATCAGAAGCTATGTTGATTAAATTTTTGTTTATGTTAAAAGTTGGCTCTTTTATATAGAATGATGTAGTTTTTTATGGTTATTTTTTTTAATAATCAGTACACAAATTTCCATTGCAATTTTCCTGTGGCAGCTTTGAAATAACATTTATGATGAACTGTGTGATTGGGTTATAATCTAGCAATAATTTACTTAATTTAATACTGTCTATGTGTAAAATTGCTGTTCTCTTTGAATCGATAAATGATGTTATTTGTATTTTATTTCTGAATCAGAGATAATGGAGTGCAAATATTTTTTTTTTAATCATAATCAAAAATTCATCATTACACTAATGTTAAAAATTTGTGTAATCTAATAATATATTTAAAATAAGTTATTCTTAACTATATCTTTGTTTAATTTTTCTTGTGAAAAATGCTAATTAACCCTATAACGGTTGTGAACGTGTTTTTGTATTTGTTTGTCCCCTAAAAAACATATATTTAAAATGTGTATAGTTATAGATTTTAAGCTTGTTTCTTTAAGTATGAAAGATCATATAATAGTCATCAAGGCTCATTTTTAAATGTATAGTGAAAAATCCATTGTTTTAGTATATTATAAAGAATTTACAGTGAAAACAACAATACCATTTTTCTCCTCAGACAGACTCTCCACATGCTTAGAGGGTTAATGATGAAGTTGAAAAATAAATAAATGTATAGCAACAAAACACAAGCCCTTTATTTTCTATGTTATGGAATAAACAAAGAATGTATTTCAAATATATTTTTTTACTTACTTAAGATGAATTTTTAAAGATATATAGAATAAAATTATGCATATTACCTCATCATAAAAATTAATGAGAATTTAACAAGGTGGTACTTCAGTGGTACAGTAAGATAGACAAAAAAATCAGGACCTTGAAAAAAACAAAACAAAATAATAATAATAATTTATTATTTGGCTTTTTTTTTTAAGATTGGCGGTATACTCTTCAGTTATCTATAAAAGCAGGAAAATAAGGAAAAATGGCAGTCAGAAACAGTGATATCACAGACACTGTAGCACTGTGCACATGAAACAAGTTATACCTAGGTTATACATGGGAGAAGCTTCATACGATTGTGTTGATACTCCACTGGGTAAAAAGAAAGTAAAAAATAGAGTAATCTTCTTTGTGAAATCCACCAAGCAATTATTTACTGTATTATTCGAGAATTAACCAGAATTTCTTTTGTATCGTCGTCCTCTCACTAGTAATGGTATTTGCTTATTACTGTTTAACTCATGCTCATTGAATCATTATGCAATAGTTACTATTTTTTTTACATTATTATTATATATATATTTTTTTTCTCGTGTTAGCTTTGCTAATATGCAATAACAATTCAACTAAAAAAAAGTATTATATAGTTCCCTTTTTAATTTATATATATATATATATATATATAAAACATAGTTGATATGTGTGAACACAACTTAAAATCAAGAGAAGGATGGCACTGTAATTTCAGTGCTATTCAAATTCTCAGGTCTATTTTCAGTGTTTATTTGGATAGTGCTTCTTTTGAAACCTGTTCTTGAACAAAACAGTTCCGTGTAGTGTTTAGTGCCATAGAGTAAGCAAATGAAATATACAAGTCCAATTTCCAGAAGTATCTTTGGCATTCCTGCCATAAATTTGATTTTATACATTGTTTTATTGATTGATACTTTAAAACTGCATCAGTACATTAAGGATTAATCTAAATAATATTAAATTAAGTGAATTTTCATCTTACATTAATCTAGAAACATTATTTTTCTGCCTTATATTAAAATATAAAAAATATATATATCAGTCCTTGTTAGATATTAAGATAAGCTACTATATCAAGAATCTTAATACTATGATATCTCTGATTGAATGGATAATGTTCATCCTCTTGTGTATAATATCGGAAGTAAAATTGTTTCCTATTTTAGAACTGTTTCACATTTTATGAAATATTTTATATTGTGATATGTAAATTTTTTGCATTGGCTGTATATGTGTTCAGCTCATTTCTCTTTTATCATATTTTGTAGACATCTTATGTATTCAATCTTTGAGAAGTCAACTCATATGGGACTACTTTACTGATGTAAAAAGTCACATTTTTTGTAAATATTTTATTTTGTAATAAAATTTATAAAAGTTCATGTATCTTTAATTGAAATATAAAACACTTTCCTATCTTATTGGAATTTACATTGAGGAATAGAAATGGAAACTAATAGGATAGCATTTTAAAAAGCACATATATGTATATAAAGAATATTAACAGTTTTATGTGAATGTACTCAGTAAGATTTATTTAAAGAAAGAAAAAGAATTCAAGAATAATTACTTAATGGATGCTTAAGGGGACTCTTTACATATCATCTCCGAAAGCCAAAGCCAATGTTATTCTGTGGAAAATTGCACCCTGTTATAACTCATTAACTAATTCATATTTTTAAAATCTGTTTTCACATTTAGAAAAATCACAACTGCTAAATAGGTTATCGCTTTTTAAAAATTGTCTTAATTTTTAAGATTTAATTTTTAAGTTCAAAAATGCAAAATTTCACATTGTGAAAATTTGCAATTTACAACCTCAAAATAAAAAATATCTATTTTTAGAAAGCAATAACATATTTAGTAGTTGTGAATTTTCTGAATTTGAAAATGGATTTTTGAAATATGTATTAGTTAATGAGTTATAATGGGGCAAAATTCTCCATAATATCGTTGACTCTGGCTTCTGAAGATAAGTAGAGAGTCCTCTTAAGGGGGCTTGGCACCTTTGATGTGGTACCACTGGTTTCGTATGACAGCTTATATTTCTATTTAATGTTTATAAATTGAACTCTGTTAAGTTTGTTTGATTAAATGTACATTCAGGCAGCAAGTCTTATAGTTTTTGATGTATTTTCTCAGTTTGCATTTTTTTATGAATCCATGATCTTCCAAGTGTGGTTATTGTAATTGGCTATTATGAGTATTATTGAAATCTATATTAATTGATTTTAACTCGTTAAATCATGCAAGGGCTGTGTCCATTGTGGTTATTGTGTAGAGATTTGAAATTTATTTTGTAGATGCCTGTAGTTTCCATATTATTCATATAAACATGATCGGTTCGGATTCCTTGAAAAATATTTTTGTTAGGTTTTATAGGTATCTTTATTCCTTTATCATCAGCAGCAAATTTTATTATGGGGCCTGCACCATTTATATACAGGATAGAGGTTGTAAATTCTGTAAGTGTTGCTTGTGCATTTGGAATGTAGTTTAGTTTCTTAATTCTTTGATTAAATAATTTTTGGATGAGTTTTTCAGGTTATTCTGTTACCAATGGTTTTAATGAAGTTGATTTCTTTTTTGAGTAATTCTTCAGTTGAACATGTTTTTATAGAACAGTTTATACATGATCTTAAAGCTGCTTCTTTATAGGTGTAGGGGGTTTTACATTTATAATGTATAATTTCTTTACTGGTTTTCGATATACAGTCGTTTCAAAGTTATTTGATCTTTTAATTTTGGAAATCTAGAAAATTCAAGTTGTTATTTTTTTCTTCTTCAAGGGCAAACTCAATGTTTTCATCGACTGTGTTGATATATTTTAGAAGTATCTGTGAGTTTTTAGATTTTTATTATATGCAAAAATAACTAGTGAATTTCACAAACCCTGTTTTACTGGTATTTTTGATGTCTCACTTTAATTATATAAAAATCCGTTTGCTACCTTTTTATTAGTTATAGTATGGTCAGTAAAAGCACATTGGAGAAAAAAAAAAAAAAAAAAATGTATGTAATTAATTATGGAAAACATTTATTTCACTTGAACAGAAAAATAAATTCAATTAACTTTAAAATAGAAAAACCTTACTTTAAGGTTTCATCCATAACAACTTTTGCCAGGGACTCTGTGTCATCTTCAGTGGTCAGCCTTTGTGGTCAGTGTTCCTGTTGAAAGTGATGTTTCTAGCTTTTCTCAGCCCAACCTTTAAAGGCGGCTTCATCCATAGTGACTATGTGGTTCTATGCATGGTCATTTCTTTAAGCTTGTTGCCATTGCGACAATTGGAATTATTAATAATTTTTTCAACCATTTCACGATGAAACACGTAGAGTCAGGTTTCGTAGTTAGTGAGTTTCGTAACTACATAGTTGCTATGGGTAAAGCCGCCTTTAAATAAAGTTTTTATATCTAAAGTTAACTTGCAGGCTTTATAAAACTTTTAACTTTAATTAACTTTCTATTCTGAATGCTATACATATGCTGATTTCATTCAACAATAGAGTAACATCCTCATGAATTTCTATTCTTTTACTAGGATTAATGACTATTAAGGAGTCTCAACCAACATTACTGATTTAGAAAAGTATTTTTTTTTTTTCCCAGTCATATGATGATACACACAGAACTTATTTTGTTTCAGCAAAATAAAAAATAACAATTTTAACAGGAGAATAGTGCAGTTTAATCCAAGATTCTCTTACTTTTCAAGATTTTCTGAATGTTAGTGAAAATGTAGTTTATATATATATATATATATATATAATTTTATGTTCATTGTATTTTTTGAATTAAATTAAATGTGTACTTAAAACCCTTCCCCCCCACCCCCCTGATTTCATGATTTTTAGAAAACGTGTATCATTCCATGTATTTCTACCTTAGGCAAGTTTTATGGGCATTTATACACTATCTATCAATAAGTATTTGGACACTTACTTTCAAATTTATACGTTTTGTGAAATATCTAGAAAAATTCTGCAGAAATTATTTTGTGTCTTACTGATTGCAGTGTACTGCGTCTAATATAGTATGCTAAATTTTCTGAAAATGTTTTTGCTCTGGGTCTAATACCCCTATGTGTTATAATTAAAAAAGTGGAAATTGTTTTTGCAATAAAAAAAGAAAAAAAAAAAAAAAAAAACATATCTCCATTAATATATGTTGTATCCTTCTAAAAATTTATGCAGATAGTGAGAAAAATACTCTTTATCACATGCTACAGCCAAAACACATTTGAAGCATTACTTTTTACAGGGTGATCCAAAACATTTTGATTTTTGCTTAATTTTTTATTAGTCCTCTTTTCTTTTTCAGGACACAACTTTTGCTGAAATATATGAGTGATAACATGTTCTTTACGCTACCAAAGTTTCAAGATAATTCCTAAAGAACTTTTCTATATATTTAACAAAATTTCTAAATTCGAAATTGCCCAAATACTTATTGGTAGATAGTGTGGTATAAAAATATATATTGAATGATGAAGATGTTCTTAATTTTCTTTTGTTAATTTATTCTATATAGAGAACATTGTGCATTTAAAAAAGCAAAAAGGAAAAGCTAATTATTATATTATATTTTTTATTTACAAATTCGTCCTCTTTTTTAAATAATAATGATATGAAAAGAGTTCACAGTCAAACATCTAAAAGAGCTGAACTAGAACCACTCTAAAGAAGACACAACCATTGAATTTTCTATTAAAGGTAAACTTTATTTTTAAATTATCTTAAAAAAATATTTCATTCGATCTTTTTTTTTTTTTTTTAATTTTTTTTTAAGTGTTTAGCCAGTTAAAATAATAATAATCTTTATCACAGGGAAAGTATTAACAAAAAAAAAAAAAATACCGACAAACATTCCTACACGAACTTCAGCTGCTGTGGCAGCAGCCTACTGTCATATTTTGATTTAAAAATCAGTGGCAACCCAAAACAGGCTCATCACATGTGGAGCCACTTTAAATCATAGAAAGATTTAAAGTGAAACAATGGCTTAAGGCTCTTCTCTCCCTCTTACAATTTCCTTGTGTCTGGTCACAAAATCCCATGTAACTCTATGGGTAAATTTGTTTATATAAATACTCATTATCTAATGCATTTTTAAAATTCATTTTTCATTTTGAAAAAATACAAGTAGTTAAATATTAGTACTCATTTTCTAAAATTTGATCGTTTAAAATTTTAATATTTCATTTTATAGCTAAAAAATGCACTTAATTTTTTTTAGTTTTAAACACAAAATTTAAATATTAAAAAAAAAAGAATCAATTTTTAGAAAACAAGTGATTGTGAAATTTCCAAATGTGAAAATGGAATTTTAAAAAATAATTTCGTAATGAGTAATTCTATAAACAAATTTCCCCTTATAATTAATTACATGTGATTTTCTGACCGTAGATGAGGAAATTATAAGAGGGAGACAGAAGCCTTAAAGTACATCATTCAGTTTATGCCTCTATCATGCTATGACAAGAGTTAATGTTAATGACAAGAGTTAAGAGAGCATGTCATGCTTAAAATACTGTGAGTGAAAACAGAAACAAAAAAATTCAGTAGAAAAGCAACATTTCAAAAATAACTCTAGGTATTCAATGTCTAAATACAATAATAAAACTAGTTGGCATAGGTGGACTCTGCTCAGTTCCCCATTATATGTATGTTCTCATAAATTTCTTGTACAGGACTTATTATATACATGTTAAGAGAAATGAATTTGACCAAACGCTTGACACAGTGACAGAACGAAATCCTCGCCTAATAAGCTACCCACCATTCAGTTCGATATCTTATTCTAATCTATTAATTCATTTTATTGGGATCAATTTCGTAGTTTATTTTCATGCTACTATTTTCAATGCAACTTTCCTAAAAATGCGTATTTTTATGAAATATCTCCCCATTTTGCTATGTTGATAAAATCTTAAATTTTGAATGACGAAATTTTCCTATTAGAATATTTGTAGTCAATCATGTTCATACAAGTATCCTAAATATGTTATTTTGAAATTGTCTGATATATTTATGATCCTTAAAATGGACGTTTATGCTCATTTTTGCCTTATTCTGCCATTTTAAGTAAATCGTAAATTCCAAATAACTTACGAATTTTTTAAATTGGAAAAATCATACTCTATGGCAGCGGTTCCCAACCTTTTTAGTTGTGCGGACCACAAATTTTATAAAAAAGACTTTGAGGCCCACTAACTACTTAATATACAAGTAAAAAATATAATGGCAAATAGACACCTATATATGTTATATATATATATATATATATATATATGTATATACTTGGCAGATATATCAGTAATTAGTAAAAGATACTGTACAAGAAGAATTAATAGTAATAATAATAATAATAGTAATAACTTTATTGTATTTACTTAGCTGTTACCTCTGTAATAAATTTTTAAAACAAGTGATCAAAAAAAAAAAAAAAAAAAAAAAAACATTAATGAGATTTTTGATGTTGTTTGTCCTCCCCGAGTGAGTCAATATCTGTATTAAACTGGATAGCATATTTATTGAAATTTAATTTTTCCGACTGAGTGAAAATAATGCCTGGACCGGGACTCGAACCACGGATCTTTGACTTACAAGGTCAAGGCTCTACCAACTGAGCTATCCAGGCCGACATCTCGGCCAGCATTACTCACTCAGACAACCTTAAAGGCAGAAACAATCTGGTCTATCATTTAGATAGCTCAACAGAAATAAGCCGCAGGAAATTGAAAACACCATTAAACGATTTCCATTTCCTGCGGCTTATTTCTGTTGAGCTATCTAAATGATAGACCAGATTGTTTCTGCCTTAAGGTTGTCTGAGTGAGTAATGCTGGCCGGGATGTCGGCCTGGATAGCTCAGTTGGTAGAGCCTTGACCTTGTAAGTCAAAGATCCGTGGTTCGAGTCCCGGTCCAGGCATTATTTTCACTCAGTCGGAAAAATTAAATTTCAATAAATATGATTTCCTTCCACAGTTGATTGTGTGAGTTTATTAAAAATTGTAAACTGGATAGATTTAGCCTCATATCCCCTCAACATTCAATTTATTACTATGTTTATTTTTCAAAAAAACTAAAGTTGAAATAGCTTGTTCACATAGATAGGTTGTTGAAAAGCCCATCAAGTGTCTCAGTGCAATTTTTGCAATAGCTGGATAATCTTGCCGAACGTTTATCCAAAACGTGACCAATGGTGTTGTTTTAAAAAGTGATTTTAGAATCTGGTCACATGATAGTTCTATTAACGTGTCTTCCACTCTTTAAGATAATTTCAATTTTTTTAGGTAATTTTCTTCAAAGGGATTTCTGATCAATTGGATTTCATCTGATGAAATCCCTGAACAACAAAACAGCCAACGCGTTTTCCTTATTGACTACTACGGGCCACGGAAATCTTGAGTCTCACCAGTGAATCGTCCTGAAAAACTGGTAGTATTTGACCTCAATATTCCAGTGGGCCGCGGCCCATGGGTTGGGAACCGCTGCTCTATGGTATTCATGTCAGTACCCTAAATAATATTTCGAAAGTGGTTTGACATCTTTACGAGGAAAATATTCCTCAAGATTGACGTTTATGTGAAATTTTGCTCTATTCTGCCATGTTAAGAAATTCGTAAATTTCCAATAACTTACGAAATTTTTATATTGGAAAATTCATAGTCATTAATATTCATGCCAGTGTCCTAAATAATATTTCAAAAGTAGTCTGACATCTTTACGATGAAACTATCTCTCAAAATTGATGTTTATGTGAAATTTTGCCCTATACTGCCATGTTAAGAAATTCGTAAATTTCCAATAACTTGGGAAATTTTCAAAGTAGCATATTTATAGTTTCTGATGTTCATTCCGGCATCAAAACTGATATTTTAAAACTGGTCTGACATTTTTACAGTAAAAAGTTTCCATTTAATGCACGTTTAAGTGAATTTTGTCCTTTTCTCCCATGTTAAGAAAATCGTAAATTTAGAATAACTGCTGACGTTTTTAAATTCGAATGTTGCAAATGAATAGGGTTCTTGCCAGTGTTGAAAGTAATATTTTAAAACTGATCTGACCTCTCTGCGACAATTTGTTTTTGAGATATCGTGTACACAGACTAACAAACTAACGGACTAACCCACTAACAGACTAACACACTAACAGACACCATACAAATTTTGTCATTTTCGGATTCTTCACACCTGAAAACGTGTAAAAAAGGAAAAAAACAGAGGTCAAAAATTTTCACGATTACCTAAGTTCCCCAGTCGGCCCGAGTTACAATGCCGAATGACCACCAGTATTTTGCAGTAACTGCCAAAATAATCAGATAAGCACAGCATCAGACCTATCTCGTCAGCTGTCTGCAGCCACGAGTGCCACAGTTTCAAGACAAACCGTGTATAGACGTTTGGGAGATATTGGTCTATATGCTTGCAGACCTGTTAGATGTGTTCCACTCACGTCAATGCATTGTGCCAGCGGTTAACTTGGAGTAGAGAACATGTAATGTGGACAGCAGCACAGTAAGCTTGTGTGGTGTTTTCCGACGAGTCCAGGTTTAGCTTGCAGTGTGATTCACGCCAGACTTTCATATGTAGAACGTCAGGTACCCGTTACCACCAAAACATCATCATTGAATGCATTTCTGTGGGGCCGGAGTGCTCATTTGGGGGGGGGGGGGTCATATTCGGCGGCAGAACAGATCTGCATGTTCAAATCAGAATGATTGGCCAAATGTATCGGGACATCATTCGGGAGCAACATGTACCTTTGTTTAGGTGTGTCATGGGCAAAGAATTTGTGTTTATGGATGACAATGCGCGTCCTCACAGTGCAGACATTGCACACGGATGCCTACAATCTGAAGCTATCACTCGCATGGAACGGCCAGCATTCTCACCTGACTAGAATCCGATAGAGCATGTGTAGGACATGCTTTTCCGACGAGTTGTAGTCCGTCAACCACCTCCTACATGTGTACCAGAACTTCGGAGAGCATTGCTTACTGAATAGAGTAATCTTCCCCAGTATCAGATCAATAATTTACTACTCAGCATTCCTAGGCATTGTAAGGACTGTATTTCATCATCTGAGAGACATACAATGTATTAACCATCATACCAACCATGTAATGTTAAGTTTTTGTAAGGGAGATATTTTTTGTAATTGCTTCAGGGAGCAAAAATCGTAGTTTTTATAAATGGTATCCTACATAAACCACCTTTTTTTGTTCTTGATCTTTTGTTTAATAAATGATCTTTATGAATAAGTCATGTTTGTTTTGCTTCTGAACCTTTATTTGCCTCAGCTAGCATTATCCTTAATTTATAGACATGAGTGTATAATGAAAATTTTGTCACCACGATAACTCCCGACATAACACTCCAAATCGAACCAAATTTAAACAGCGAGTTTATCTTATAAATATCTTGGATGAGTTCGTTAACCAAGTTGCTCCGACTTTTTGTTTTCAAGTGGGGGCCACTTGAAAATTTCAAATCCACATTGTAAAAAAACGTATTTAAGGCCTGATTTTCTTGAATTTTGATGTAAATATAGATCACATAAGGGTCTCAATGAACTTTATTAATGAACTTTATCTGCTATTTTTAACAAAGTGGCGGAAATTTTAAGTTGAGCGGGGCCTCTTGAAATCAGGCTACCACCTGAAAATTTAAAATCACAATAACTTCCGAAATAATATACAAAATCAAACCAAATTTGGACAGTGAACTTATCTTATAAATATCTTAAATGAGGTTGTTAACCAAGTTGCTCTGCCATTTTGTTTTCAAGTGGAGACCTCTTGAAAATTTAAAATTTACATTGTAGCGTATTCCAATTTTTTTTTAAATTTTGATGTATACATAGATTCAAAGACGGAAGGAGGCCGCTCACCACTATGCAGCAGCTTTGAGCGATTTTAACCTTCAAAGAGGGGCTCTGACAACAAATGTTCGCAGATGTTCTTCTAAGAACCCACACACTGAAAAATCCATTGGATACAAATGAGAGCTGTAAGAAGAACACAGATTTTTGGTCAGATACCTTTTCACTTTGACAGCGATTAAAGCAAACATTGATTTGACTCCATGGGCCAGAGCACAAACTTGGTGAAAGATCTTAGCCGGGTGATTTTGCTTTCATGAAAGTACAGCTTTCTCTAAAACATCTTTTTGGTAAACTTTTCCGTTATGTTTTTGCATCTTCTTTGAAAAAAAAAAAACAGTTGAGTCTTCCCATTGTTGCTAATCTCAGCTTAAACCATCAAACATTTTAGAAACGAAGACCTTATTACATTTTTTCGTTTTCTGTTGTTCTTGAGAGCTAGATCCAAAAGTTTGTGATGATTTTGAGAGTTTTTAGTGACTTTAACAGCAAAAACTTTCTCATCGGATCACAAAATATCTTAGATGCACCGCACTTTGAAAAAATCACGAAACTTTTTCATTTATCTAATAGATTTTACTTTCTCTGATCGCTCAAAAACTGCCTGTTGAGTAAATGCAAATTATTTTAATAAATAATATTTAAAGATAAAAGAATTACAACAAAAAAGTGGTTATAATGAAGTAGGTAGTCCATGAAAGCTCTTCTAATTTTTTCCGGATACTTAATAGCCACTCTGTATATACAGGGTGGTTCTAATTAAACTTCCCCTATAAACAGCATCCTACAGCGCAAACGGGTGAACGGAATTTGGTATATGGACTAGACACGAGATGCGCGCATAGAATTTCGAATTAAATTTTTAGTTCCAAAATGTTCACCAGAGGGTGCCTTTTCCGGAAAAACATTAAGGTTAACACAATAAAAGACCAAAACGGAATACAGAAACAATATTAACTTTTAATGACTAGTTTCTGATCACCTTGTCATTGAACCACATAAATAAAGGTAAGGAAAAAATAACAGTATATGCTGTTTAAGAAGAAAAAAAACCAGTTCAGTTTACAGAAACAAGAACAGATTAGGACGAAATTGCACAAGAGAAGCTGTTGTTAATCATGTCCAGGACGATGTAGGGAAAGGTGCTCCATGTGACCACGCTCATTCACAGGGGGTAGGTAGGTGGGAGCCACCGCACTTTAGATTGTAGAAATCGAGGGGAAAAAAGCTAAAAATCCATAGAAAAAGCATGGGATGAAAACAGCTTCGCCAATAACGCACGTTCAACTAAAGATACCGTCATCATTACACCCGGAAATATCGACATAAAACGTGACGTCTGCAAACGTTTTATACCCTAACCTGTTTTGCATAAAGCTTCCTCTTCTTCGCAAGCATGCAAATCTCGACATTTTTTCCCTAGAACTGACAGCCTTTCCCGGTTTTACATTTTATTATTCATAATTCTTGTTCTGGATTGTTAATATTGTTTCTGTATTCCGTTTTGGTCGTTTATTGTGTTAAATTTAGTGTTTTTCCGGAAAAGGAACCCTCTGGTGGACATTTTGGAACTAAATTTTTTTTTCGAAATTCCGTGAGTTCATCTCGTGTCTAGTCTATATACCAAATTTCGCTGCATTCCATTCACTCGTTTGTGCTGCAGGATGCTGTTTATAGGGGAAGTTTAATTATAATCACCCTGTATATATATATTTCTTTTTTTTTTTCATTTTTTTTCAGACCTTCTTCTATACTAATTTTACAAAGTAGATAGGTCTCAGATTTATTAGGTCTTATCAAAAATGATATCTGATTGGGTATAAGTCATGTTAAATCCATCACAGACCCATCCATTCATTTTTTCCCCATAAAGCCGTTATAGCAGGTTCATGTTCTTCTCATTCCATTAAAATTTTTATTTATGCACATATTTAAACGTGGTGCTGTTATGGTGCTCCACATTTTTCAAGATTTGTATGATAATTGTATATTCTGACCAAACGGTATGGATTTAACAAAGATTGACATATAGCTGATTATTATAATGAACTATGTTGATTTAATTTTAGTTTAGATTATTTGAAAAGAAATGCCATTATATCATGGTTTTTGATATAAACAAAGTTGTTTTTGATATTCTATTGGATGAAATGGATCGAATTTTTATTTAATGTACATAGTTCTTAGTGTAACTTGACTTTGCTTTAAAATATATTAGTAAGTATCATACAGAAGAAAATGTTATGATGAACACAGTATATGAGTTGTATAAGAGTATGTAAACGGAATTGCTTCCCTATCATATTCGCCTGATAGTGCTCTTTTGATTTTCCATTTACAGTGGGTGATCGTGATCAAATTATTAGATTTTTTTTTTTTTTTTTTTTTTTGACATTTTTTCCATTTTCTAAAAAAATACTAAAATGGCTTGGAACTTCAGACATGCAAAGACCATTTAAAAACTCACATTTTCTACTATCGATTTAGTCTAGAGAGTGAAATTAGGGGACTAGCCACAAATTGAAGAAGAGCGTAAATACTTTGCGTCACCTTGTATCATAAAAAGCTACAAATGATAGCAATTTCCGGAATGTCAGTGAAGGCTATAGTTCAAGAATTACTGTAGAATTGCATAAAAATTTATATGTAAATGCACTTTGACATAAATTAGTTTCTGTAAACTTTTGGTGCAAAGGGTTCAACAGGTGGTACTGCTGTACAGAGACTTTCGAAATTTAAGGAAAGGTTATATCTCAGGTTCTATTGCATATAATCGAACAAAATTTGATATGTGCGAAGACCATTATGAGACATTATGCTGAATCAATTTGGATGCATATTGAACGACAGGTGGCGTTGCTATATTGCCACTTTCTCCGAGAGCGGAAGGATATATCTCAACTTCTATGGCATATAACTGTACGAAACTTGATATGTGAGATAACCATCATGAAAACGCATTTTTAAGATGTTATTTATAGATAATAAAACTGTTTTCCTTTGGATGCTTAATGTTAGTATTCTCTAAGATGAAAATCATCTGCATTCATCATGGAAGATAAATTTAATAAATAATAGTTTTAATAAATTATTTATATTGAGTGAATTTGTATAGGAAAATATAAAAGAAAGTCCTGTGGTGGCCACAACATACTAGTTTTTCTTTTCTTTTCTTTTTGAAATCCTATGATTGTAAAGTCTGAAAGTCTTTTCAAAAGCTTTTTGCAAATGACTTAAAACCTTATAACAAGGGTTATAAAAAGTTTCCTAGTTGACAAAATTAAAGATAGTCTTTAAGGATTTTACGTATAGGTCTTCAAAAAGTGAAAATTCAACCATAAACCTAAAGTAATAATCTGAAAAACTTTTCGGAATAGTCAATTGAAAGGAGAAGTCGATAATTTTTGCAACCATATGTACTGTTTGGAATGGTATATTACCGATGCAATAAAAGACTTGGCTCCTTTAGAAATGGTGTGGTTAACATTAATGATTCGTTTACAGGGCTCCACAGAAGTATTCGTTACTGGAATATGGATTTCCAGTTGTGTTATGTATTTATAACACTTTTAAGAATGTTGAAAAGTATTTTTCTCACCTTCGATTCGTCTGTCCGTCTGTATATGTGCGCTCTCACTTCTGCAAACACTTTTAGAATTTTTAATATATGGTATAAATAACATTCATATTTGATTTATAGGAGAAAACAGAAAAGTACAATACAAGTATACTATAAGAGTATTAATAAAATTTGTGTGAAATGCATTTTCATTTGTGTTCAGAGGAGGTTTTATTATTATTATTATACTAAATTTTTAGTAGCGAATAAACAATTTTTAACCCTTTGCCGGCCCTAACGCCCTAAAGAGTGTAGCTAATTTTAGGGATTCTTTTATTCAACTATCACCAATAATTTTGAGGAGTGATGTTTGATATACATAACGGACGAATAACCCTCGAAGTGATTAAGCAACCGTTACAATTAAAATTTTTGTGGTCTATATTGTATAAAAAAGTACCTAAATTTGGCAACACTAACTAGAGAAGTGGAATTAAATAGAACCACCAAAGGTTTAAATAAGATATACAAATACATATAAGGCTATTCAAAAATTATCTGTTTTATATTTTCGCTTTAAAAGTAAAATTCAAAGACAGTTTTGGGATATTTTTTTCTCTGATAATTTGAAACAATGTCTATTTTAAAGTTTTATGACGGTCACGGAGGAGTATATTGAAAGTTAAATGCAGTGTGCAGTTTTAAAGCGCTTTGTACTCTATGTTATTCGTATAATTAATTTTTCCTTGTTGTTTTAGATTTTCCTCGTTAATGAATAATATTTAAAATAAATCATAAATTAAACAAAATTGTATAGATACACATTTCAACTTATTGTGGCACTAAACACAGTGTACTTAAAATACACACAGCAGTTCTTTAACCATTGCTTGAGAGAAATTCTAGTTTGTCGCTAATGTATAAATGTAAACAGATGACTATCGCTTACTATGCATTTTAATTTCTTGCAAATATATTTAACAAACGAAAATGGATTTTTTTTTTAATGCTTTATTATTCGTTAAAGAAAAGAATATTTTTTCTAGAATTTTAAATTTCTGCTGCTATCTCTCCGCTATTATTCAAATAAAAATTCAACAAAAGTCTTTTTAAAGACTTATTATAGGACACTGACGTATCTCATACTTATTATTTATTCTCTAATTCGTTTAGATACACAAAAAATTCCTCTTTTGTTAAATGAAGCGTGGGCTTCTATCTAGGAAACTTGCATTGTAAAGAGAATCTATTGTCGAAAGTTCTTTTATCTTTCCCCCTTTTCTAGCGAGTACTTCATTGTTAATTCAGTTAAACTACCAATTCATGATACAGAAAAAAAATCAATAAGAAAATTTGGTTTTATGCATTATATGTAAGTTCATAGTTTCGATAATTTTTACTTTCTTCTATATATATAAGAAGAAAGTACTGGATTCGTGGAAATGTTCGACCTCCAGTTTTTGATGGATTTACACGTTTTGAGATATTCTGGAGACAATTTGACTATATTTATAAATTGCCTGTGTGTGTATATAAAAAAATTTTGTGAACACTGTATCTCACAAAACGAAAGAAGGACGAAAAAAAAAAAAAAACTTGATATTTAATTGGACCTTGATTAAAATTGGTGTTGATTATATCTGAAGATCAATCGCTCAACAGATATCGCTGTCATCAAATTTTTCAGTATAGGACAAAATTTCCTATAGATCGAGTCCAATCAATATATATATATATATATATATATATATATATATATATATAATGTTATATATTATATATATATATATATATATATTATATAATACGGAATAAATAAAAACGATCTATTAAGTAATGTGGTATGCAAATACGACGTTGAGGCTCCTGATCTGCAGATCCACTAGTTTGCGCTGAAACATTTTATTTCCGCAACGTCTGTAGAGGCCTCCATGTGGAGACTCAAAAAGATTTTGTGTTCTGTCTGTGTGTTCTGGTGTCTGTCTGTCGTGGGATAGCGGCTGCAAAATCATCCTTTTGACTTGTAACTTGGTGAATATATTCATGGACCACACATAATTAACTGTATTGTTTTGGGTGTATATTCTGTTTGTAGTTCGTGTACAGGGATACACCAAAGTTTGTTTCATCTTTACGGCCTATGAACAGAAATTGTATTAACCGCAATAGCGGCCTCAAAAATGCCTCGACTGGCATATGTAAATTGGTACGTGAGTTCAGACTCGATACGAAATAGCTATATAATTTTTTATGTCTAGATTATTGATGGTTTGTGTTCGGGGTCACACCAAAGTTTTTCTTGTAATTACGGTCTATGGGGTGAATTTCGTTTAAACGAATTTTAACGTCGTTACTTTTCAGTCAACAACATGAAATTAGTGTACCTTATTTAGATGCTTAAATTCATGTTTTCTGTAGAAAATATGTCTGCTTAGGCTTCATAATAATGTACAGGACCTTACAAAAATGTTCCGACAATGTCACTTAATCATCCAAATTTTGTCAAATTACGAACATTATTCATGAAAAATGTAGAATAAGTTGATTAGTTTTACTGGGGTATAATGCAATGTTTATGGTTCTTTTATAGAGATACGCAAGTGGACAAATTTTTATCTAAACGCATTTAAACGCGTTTATGCTGTATTCAACATAATAGATTTAACGTATATTATAAAGATGCTTAAAAGCATGTTTTCTCTAAAAAAAAAAAAAAAAAAAAAGGTATGTATCGGCTAAATCTATTTACAGGACCACACAAAAGAATTCCGATGAAATTCCGTAATCATCCAAATGATGTCAAATTCCGTTGAAATATAAGTGAGTTATAATTAATTAGGTGTATTTTTTTTTTTTTTTTTTTTTTTTTTTTTTTGTGTGTATATAATAACTGTCGCTCCTTTTCAGGGATACACAAAATAATTTCGTACCATTAGGTCTACAGTCGGTATGTTTTAAAAATGTGTTTTAACATGATTATACCCATTAAACATAATGAAATGTTATTAGAATGTTTAAAATTATGTTTTTTTTTTTTTTTTTTGTGGAAAATTGAGGACATAGAATTGATAATTAGTTTACAGGGTTACACAAAATAATTCCGATATGTTATGTAATCTTTTTGCATGAAATTTAGTACAAGTATTTATTAGTTACAACGAATTAATAGAAGGCTGTTATTAGCAAAATATATAAATATACACATATATAGAGATGGATATAGACAGAGAGATACAGCGGGGGGTTGATGGGATGGCAGCCCCCCTCAGAAACGAATCTGTGTATGTAGCGAATTAGTCATATGCATATGTATGTATGTATGTATGTATGTGTATATATATATATATAAAGAGAGGAAAAAGAGAGAGAGAGAGCAGCATGGAGAGATGCATGTTATGTTAGGATTCACCCGAAGAGACAGAGAGTAAAACACTTAGATTAGAGAGCAAACCAATATTACTGATGTTATTTCTAGAATTAAGTTAAATGGGCTGGGCACTTTTCCAGAAGAAACGATGATAGATGGACCCCCAAAGTCCTATTTTGGATATCGAGATATAACAAAAGACTGAGAAAGAAACCACTGTGTCGTTGGAGAAATAAAATTGTGAAGTTTGGAAGAGTAGAATGGAGAAGAATTGCAGAAAACAGGGCAGATTGGAATTACCTAGAAGAGGCCTACATGCTGTAGTAGATTGATAAAGGCTGAAATCGATGATGGTGCATGGTGATAATGATATATATAATATGGAATAAATAAAAATGATCAACGATCTGTTGAATAATGAGTGATGAAAATAGGGCGTTGAAATTCCTGATCTGCAGATTCACTAATTAAAAAAATTATACAGCTTATTCTAAACCAACACTAATTCAAAAACTTACTGTCAAGTCGATTTAAACTCTATTTTCAGGGATAGGTGAGAGATAACCGATAAATGCAGTTCGGGACGGTTTGACTATAATTGGCACTGTGACAAATTGTATTTGGCTAATGATTTCAAATCTAATGACATAATTTTAAATCTTTAAATGTAAATTTTTTAATATAATATTTTACTTATCAGAATTTTCAAACCTTGCTCCTATGTGCCGACGCCCCTGATCATCAGGAAAATATTTTTTACAATCTTGTTCTTGAAGGGTAGCTCATTATACATCACAATATACACATATATCACATATCCTACGGTTATAGATGAAGTTAAGCTTGATGTACAGGATTGCCGGGAAAAAGTTTGATAACGGCAATCCTCTACATCAAGCTTGGGATATATATTGAGCTGCACTTCAAGAACAAGACTGTAAAAAAATGTTTTCCAGATGATGCTTTGTTAATGAAAGTGAAAAACTTCGAAATAAATGTATTTTAATTGTAAATAAGTTTTCAATTAAATGTAATATTTCACATCTACGTGTTTTTAAAATCTCTATCAACAAATTATATACTTAAATATTATTGGTTATTCATCTTCTCATTCAATATAATCCTATTTATTAGAGAAAGATATATAAATTCTTTAATCAACTACTGCTCACAAACTGGCAGCTATAAAACATTCAATTGTGAATTATCTTTTATAGAAAATGTAGTTGGTAATACTACAATTTCAACCGAAAATTCAGTAAAAAGCTCCCTTTTGATGGATTAAAACCCTTTATAGTAGAATGAAGAAAAAAAAAAAAAAAACTTTAAACGAATGTTATACTCAATGCATGTTTTAAATAGAATAATATACCTCATAAGGAATACTGAAAACTGAGTGCAGTCTAAAATTAAGAAGTCTGTTTATCCCTCACAGTGAGCACAAAAAAATAAAAAATAAATAAAAGAAAAAATAAAATAAATAAATAAATAATAAAAAATAAAATAAAATAAATAAATAAATAAATAATATGGAAAAAATATATACTAAATACCAATTAATATACTAAAAAATAAAAATAAATAAACAAAATAAAATAAAGCTTTATTATTAAATCGTTCGCGTGTGAATTGTCTTGATGACATCTACGATTGATTCAAATCAGGCATTAGTGTTTAATTTAATTTAAAATAATTCATCATGGAAATATCAGGAAAGTTCAAGGAAACAGAATGCCGGAAGAGATTGGTTATTCTCAAAACTAGACCAATGTAGCGAAAAAATGCTGATGGAAAGGGACTTATAACGGATAAACAGAGATGCGAGACTTTGTTTTCATTTTGTTCAAAAGATACCTGAATAGGACTTACCAATCAATACCGAACGCAATCTTCAATAATCCATTAAATATTGTAATTTTTAAAAATATTTATTTGTTTTAAATGTCCTCTTAAATTTACGCAAGATGAATTGGAGTTGCTAATTTAGCTTCAAAATATGCTTTATTAATGGCTTTTCTACTTTTTACTTACCAAAACACACACATGTAAGGAAGCGACGTATTAATCCTGGACGATATATTTAACGCCCCAGCCCGCCCGTTCCCGCTCTTCGATGTCTTTTTCTAGTGAATTTTGTCCTTTTATTACTTCCGGTGTGAGCCCCCCTTTTTTTTTTAACACACTTGACATTGTGAGTTTTTTTGGTTTTCGTCCCATGCTATTTTTATGGAGTTTTTTAGCTTTTTCCCCTCTTTTTCTACATTCTAAAGTGCGGTGGTTAAATGGTGGTTCATGACAATAATTAGATTTTGAGATTTTGGTGTATCTATATACGTTTTAAGATCCCCTGAGTTCATTTTTGCTATTTTTGCGGTGACGTATGTGTGTGTTGCACGCGCGTGTGTGTGCATGTATGATTAAATACGATAGCATTTAAATGCTTTGTTCGAATGAGCTGAAAGTTGGTACGCATGTTATAGGTCACCGTAGCACGAACCCTATTGATTTCAGTGAGTCTAGCACTTATAATTTTTTTTTCTTTTTACAGAGACACAAAGAAAAATTATTTATAGGTATGGGCTATGAGCTCAAATTATTTAAAGTGCAATAATGTCTAAATGCATTATTCAATTAGCCTGAAAAATTATATGCATATTATACATCACCATCACATGAACTTCATAGGTTTTGGTGAATCTAATGTTTGTAGTTTTTTTTTTTTTTTTTACAAGGACACAATAAAAAGTCTATCATTATGGTTTATGGGTTCAAATTATTTAAAGTGCGATAGCGTCTGAATGCCTTACTCGAGTGAACTGAAAATTTATATATATGTTATAGGTCACCGTCACACGAGCTCTATGAATTTTGGTGAATATAGCACTCACTTGTGGATTTTTACAGGGACACAATGAAAAGTTATTTACCATTATGATCTATGGGCTCAAATTATTTGAATTGCAATAGCATTAAATTAAAGTACATACTGTATAGAGAAAAATAATCATATACCCTATTATAATTTTCTCTTTTATTTATTTAACGACTTCTCTTACTTTTATTTATTCATACAACGCGTTAATTACTTAATGTTCGGAAAGTCGAGTAGAGTCACTCCGTATTTTTTGATTATCATGTGAAGAATCAAGAGTCACAATATTTTTCGTCTGTAATATTTTGATAATTTGTTTTATATTTTTTATAATTTTCTATGTAATAATTTTGATAATATATGTATTTAGTTTTATATCTAAAATTTAAATTACAGTACAATGGAAATAAATTTTATTGGGACGGGAATTTTTTCTAGAAGTCTTTTATTAATCAAAGCTACAAATGAGAATAAGATAATAGAATTTTAATTTATTCCAGCTGACTCGCGATCCCTAAAAATTCTGACATCAACCTCTCATCCGAGGTGTTGCATTATACGCCGGTTTCATTTACTACAAGAAATACATTTTATTATTAGCGAAAATTGTTATCGCTAAATTTTCTGTTTTACAGGATGGCCATAATTTAACTGACAATGCACGGAAGTTTGTAGGAAGATTAAGCAAGACGGAAAACAGAGAATTCCACTCAGTTGTCAACTATTCTTAAAATTCTAATCATACTATTAAACACATTGTAATCATTCAATAAATTTCATTGTTGCCTTCGTAGTTTCATTACGAGTATTATTCATCTGCTTTGAAATGTTACTTTTTTAAATCCACATGACTCCTATTCCGGTCTTGGCAGGCTGGGGGAGTGTTGACGGCGTGAAACTAGTTTAACCTCACAGGCAAGTTACAAGTCTTGCCGCCTGCCTCCTTCCTTCCTTTTTTAAGTTTCTTAAATTACTTTTCATAAATTTCGTTAAAGTTTATGTTTTTAAGTTAAGATTTGCTGCGTTAGTTTATTGTTTTGTTTGTTTTGCAGGTTGTTAATTAATAAATCTGCTTCCTTTAAATATGCGTATTTCATCCCCTGATGAAATTTTTTTTCATTTTCCTGTACTTATCTTACATAAAGAACATTTTAATCTTATTGGTCATTGGTGTTTCAGTGATCTTGTATCTGTTGCTTGGCTTCTGTTATGCTTAATAGATCATCATTATACATATATATAAGCGTCAAATTTACCGCTAAGTAAATATGTGGTGCTGCTTTTCTAAATAAAACTTTTGTCGCAATTTATAATTTAAAACTGATGATTGCGCAGTTTTTTTAATCACTGTTTTTGTCATATTTATAATTTTGAAATTGAAGGCATTGTGCTAATTTGTCCGCGAGAAAAAGCTTTATTTAGGAAAACAGCGCCACATATTTCCCTAGCGGTAATTTTTGGAATTTACTATTTTATTATTTTTATTTATTTTCAGAATTCGTCGTCCCCCGCCTTGTTTAATATTCTTATACAGTTTAGAGATATTCTTGCAATTAGATCGTGCTACAGAACACTGTATGCACTGTCAGTTTAATTATGGACCTCCTGTATATATCGTTTAAAAACGAATAAATGCAAACATTTCCTTTTTTTTTTTTTTTTCATTTTCTTTTCTTTCTTTCTTCCTTTTTTTTTTTTTTTTTAATATGACGCTAATTTCATAAAATGTTCTTTCATGATTATTTTTCATATGTAAATCTGTATTGCCTCTTAACCATTTTGCACAAATTTTACAAAAATCAGTCAAATATATAAATGAATAAAAAAATAAAAATCGAAAATCGCGAGTAGATATTGCACCCAGAGAAAAGTTTTGTTGAAGCAACAATAATTTGGTAGGCACAACAAAAATTTCTGTTTAAATATATTCCAATGGAAGTTTTATTAAGACAACAAGATAGTTCTTGTTGCAAATATAACTAAAATATTAACTTTTTATTTCTTTTCTTTTCATTTTTTTTTTAATAAAATATAGTTTTTTACTTATAAATATACAAAAAATATTGTAAATTTAAATAAAAATATTGTTGATATACGCAAATACATACAAATTTTGTAAATCTGTTAACAATATACCTCTCTTGTGTTGTAAAAAAAATGAATTTTTATTTCTTATGAAAATTTGTGTTGAAACAACAAAATAAACTCAACAAACCATGTTTTGTATTTTAATCAAATCTTTTCTCTTAATATGAAAATTTGTTTTGAAACAACAAAATAAACTCAACAAAACATGTTCTGTAGTTTTAATTAAATTTTTTCTCTTAGTATGAAAATCTGTTTTGAATCAACAAAATTACCTGAACAAAATATATTTTGTAGTTTTAATCAAATCTTTTGTATTAATATAAAAATTTGTTTTAAAACAACAAAATAATCTCAACAAAATATGTCTTGGAGTTTTAATCAAATCTTTTCTCTTAGTATGAAAATATGTTTTGAAACAACAAAATAAACGCAACAAAACATGTTTTGTAGTTTTAATCAAATCTTTTCTCTTAGTATGAAAATCTGTTTTGAAACAACAAAATTACCTCAACAAAATATATTTTGTAGTTTTAATCAAATCTTTTGTCTTAATATGAAAATTTGTTTTGAAACAACAAAATAAACTCAACAAAACATGTATTGTAGTTTAAATTAAATCTTTCCTCTTGGTTCATAAAATTTTGATTAATCCTGTCCACAAATTTTGGTGGACCCAGATCACTTCTATGCCAAAATCTGATAATAACCATTTTCCCAGGCAATTTTATTATTAGAAGAGATTATAAAATACTTAAATAAATTTCTAATTAAAACAGTTATATAACTTATATTTTAAATTATTTATATAAGGGCGTTTTTAGTATGCACTTTTGAATATCTGATTATACATCCAAGAAATTAGTTTTAAAGATTAAAATAAAAAGTTA
The DNA here is from genome assembly GCA_963930645.1 of Salticus scenicus. Lineage (NCBI taxonomy): Eukaryota > Metazoa > Arthropoda > Arachnida > Araneae > Salticidae > Salticus > Salticus scenicus. The sequence continues at coordinate 204,077,904 of OZ005652.1, forward strand.
CTGAAATTGACTCACTTTATTGATCGAATTTTCGACCGTAAATCGGTTATTTATGTGCATACATTATTATCGTTTAAAATTGAAGTTTTATGATACTATAATTAATTGTTTGAAGTTTATAAAAATACATAGAAGTAAATTACATTATAAATTATTGATTTTGAGATGGAGTGTTGTTTTAACATTTTAATTATAATATTAAGTATGTATAAACGAAATATGATAAAATTCTAAAGCTTTAATCATGGTAACTTTAGAATTTGGTACTTAATTAGCTATACTTTCCAGGCTAGCTGAAAGTGATTAATCACTAGAGATTAAGTATTCTGTCAGTTTTAAGAATTTGGGGACACTTAATGGTTTTAAATAAAGCAATTTTAATCTTGATGATCGATAATTGATATTTTGAAAATTTTTCGTTGGACAATTCAGTTTTGATTAGAATTATTGCACGCTGTTGTAGAAGATACGCTGAATATAATTACCTTATTTCTTATCAAATAGAATAATTTTGAACAACAAAGCTACATTAAAAATTTGATAATGTTTAAAAAAAAAAATATATATATATATATATATATATATATATATAGGGGAGAGTAGGGAGGGATGGGACAGGTTTGACAAAATTTTTTTTTACAAAATTACTTTTGTAAGTTTACTTACTGTAAGTTTCAGAGAAACAAATTGAAACATTTTAACATCTTTTAAAAATATAAATTATTAATTTTATAAGCCAATTAACATAGTCATAAAAATGTCCCATCCCTCCCTTATATGAGGGAAGGAGGGGACATGTTTTTAAAGTTAAAATAAATATATAACTTAAAGACATACAATGAAAAATGACAAAAACAGTGGGACACGATGTATGTAAGGTTAATTAATTACTAATAACATCTATTTTAACCAACATTAGAGTATAATGTACCACTTAAATAAAAATTTTCAAATGTTCAATCAGTTCATCTTCTTCTTCTTCTTCTTCTTTTTTTTTTTTTAAACTTCTAGCAGAGAAAGTACTGTTTTTTAGTTCAAATATTCAAAATTAAGTTTTTATTATTCTTAAATGTTTTGTGGTTCCCTGAATATTAATAAGGTTTTTAGTGGCTAGTGTGTGTGTTGGTGTTAGGGATTAAGGCCGATTGACAACACGGGGGTCCTAGGCCTGAGGGGGAGTGCCTTCCGTGGAGGTCTTTCTAAGGGGTCCTAGCCCGTATTTACGCAAGTTTCGGAGGAAACCACGGAAAACTCCGAACGGCTAGGCCGACGAGCGCGACCGGGGATCGAACCCGGCACCTCACGTCTACCAGCTTTGAGCGCAGAACCGCTCAGCCGCTGGTGGGCTTTTTAGTGGCTAGTCTGTATATGTTATCAGCGTATCTCAAAAACAAATATTACCAAGAAATCCTAACTGTAATTGGTGAATGTAATTTCTTTTGTATATTTTACCATGTCCAGGAAAACTCCTCAGGAATGAAAATTAATTTCTCATACATATATGGTAAATAAAGTATTTTTAAAAAGTTAAAAGGATAAACAAAAGTTGTGTGAGTGCTACACCAATTATTTTCCATGATTTTGAATTTGTTTCGTGCATTTTTTCTTCCATCTATTCATTCATTTGCCTCTTGATATTTTCTGTTTAAGGAGTATCAGAATCTTCATTGTTCTTCCTTTTCTTACATGTCCAATCCCTTCCTGGGCTGCTCTGTCCCATCTCTCCCTTTTCATTATTTTTCAAAAAAATAATTTATTATAAGACACATACTACTTTTAGGCTTAATTTAGCTACTAATTTATAAAAGTTATATTATTAGGTATATAAAAATATGTAAAATAATTATGCTAACATCAGTGAGTGACGTTGAAAACTTGCCTTGAAAATTAAGTAATTGTTTACTTTTGGTGTTATAAAATAGTTTTTTTGTTAGATAAACTTACAGAGTTCTCCAACTAAAATGATACATAGCAACTAATATGGGGCTGTAGTTACTTCACCTGATGGAAGTGTCAAAAATTAAAAAAAAAATGTTTATTTTAAGAATAATTTTAGGTGTCCCATCCCTCCCGACTCTCCCCTATAGATATAGAATTTTCATGAGGAATACGAATTTTGTTTTTACAATGTGTCTTTTAAAACAAAGTTATTTTTATTTAAAAATTTATGCCTACTGAGAACCTTCGTGGTTTCTGTTTAATTAGTTGTTTTTTGTACAAATTGGTTTATATTAGCCAAACTGGTAGACGTTTGAAGTACAGAACGAATGAGGTCCGTCGAAATATATGTAATGAAGAAACTTTTAAAACTTTTACTGCTTCCCCCAACTGTTTATTTATTTATTTTTTGTTAAAAGTTTTGATTTTCCTACTAAAATGTTTTTTGAATACAACCTTAAATTTTTTCAATCGATTAATAAGGGTTAATAAAAAAAATAAATAAATAAATAAATAAATAAAAAAAAAATAATAATAATAATTGTTTGCCGAAATTCATTTATTTATTTTTTGCTTTCAGATTCTTAATATATAACTGTAAAAATAAAATTGTCTATAATAGTAAGTAATACCCACTAAAGTATTTTTCTTTTAAATCGATTAATATCTTTTGAGGGCGTAGCAATTCAAAAATCATGGAAGGGGCTCAAAAATTTTCATTTTAAAATTTACTCAAAATTAATCTAATCAAAATGAAATAATAATTAGATGTTAATTAATATTCACTAATTATTAGTATTAATTATAAAATATTTCCAATTATGAGCATTTATTATACATTAATTTTGGTTTTAATTTGATGATTCTTTCGTTTTGCATTAAAAGAAAATTTCGTAATAACCAATGGGGGGGGGGGGGGGGATTGAGCCTCCTGAGCCCCTCTCTTTCCTACGCCCCTGCTTCCCACCTTACATTTTGTTCCGGGTTGAAGAGAGACAAATGATGCATAAAATAAAAAAATTGTAAAGACAAGCTTTTATTTCAGAACGTACTAAAAACTCAGATTCAGTGAATGTGGATAATATACATGTATACAAAACATCAGCTCAATCAGATGATAGGAAATGGTTTAAAATAATTCGAAATTTGAACTGCAGTTAGGCGCCCAGTCCTTAGCCACCCCTTTCGGTAATCCGTTGCTGATTAAGTATGTATTGCCATAGGAATTAGTAGGTATTTGTGCAAAATTTTAGCTCAATTAAACGATTAGAAGTGGTTAAATTCGAATTAAATTTTGAACTGGATTTAAGGACCCAGGACGACGGACGTTGCTTTTTAAGCATGCATTGTCTTCGGAGTTTTACTAAATGAATGGAAATTTTCAGCTAAATAGAAGGATTGTAAGTAGGTTAAAATTCGAAACAAATTTTAAACCGGAATCAAGGGTTCAGAGCCTTACACCTAACGGAGTTATACATGTATGTAAAATTTCAGCTCATTCGGACGATAGGAAGTTGGGGAAAATTAACTTATCTGAACTGACCCACACACAAATAAATGTATAATTAAAGAAAGTAACAACATACTAAATTAAATAAAAACTTGTAAAAGAAAAAATTAAATTGCTGAAAAAAGATTTCTTTTTAATTATTTTCAGATTCGTGATAAGTCATAGAGCAGAAGTTTTCTTTGATATTCAGTAATGCTTCATTTAGATTGTTTTTCAATCGATTAATAGATTAATGCTTTTGACCTGGTCACCCTTTTAAAAAGGATAAAACAGGAAAAATATTAAAATCGCCAAAAGTACAATTTTTACCTCCATCACCCGACTACAGTAAGCAATAAAATTTTGCAATTAGTCAAAAATTTGGATACTGAATTTTCATCTGATTTATGTGTTTTAAGGTCTTTTAACGGTTTTACAAAAATGGGCATTTTTTTCTGATATTGACTATGATACCAAGTAGCAGTACTAAAAAACGTTTAGAATCAGAATATGTTGAACAACATACGGCACTGCAAACAGTAGAAAAAAATTTAGAAAAGGTAAATAAGCTAAGGAAAGAAAACACGCATGCTAACTGTAAAATTAATCATCCTTTGGATTCGCATTGTATACTTCCAACTTCAAAAACTTCATCTAATGTCAAATTTACTGAGTTGTCACCGTATTCATAATCATCAATGATGTGAACCTCTTTTAAGAGGAACAAAAGGTTTAAGGTTTTAAGCAGGTCTTCACACAAAAGGCTGCTTGCAGATAAAGCTGTGAAGAAAAGTCAAAAACCTTTATCAACAAAAAGGAAACTTAAAGTTAAAAATTGCTCCGAAGAAAAAATGTGTGGTCATGCCTTAGTTGCTCAGAAATGTATAAGTTAATAATTGTAGAAGACTGGATAGCGTATATTTCTTGCAGAGACTACTTGCACGAAATATGCACAGCCTACTCGGGTCATGGTCACGGTTATGGCAGCTAGAGGCTCTAGTCACGGTCACTACAAATGTGACGTCTGTAAATGATACGCACTCTTGATCATACTTCATTCTTGCACATGTGACTGCGCACTCTTGTCCTTATTGGTAGTACAAAAGTGCACATTTAGGCAGCTTACTATATTTTAGTAGTTCCTAAAGTTATACTCATAAGTTTATTTATATATATAATATATATATTATTTTGGTAGTATTAGCCAAACAACCAAAGACACCGAACCGAATAAAGTATAATATTCTCCTTAACATCGCTTTATTATTTCCCATAAAGTAAAATGACGAAAGTGCTCACTCTTGCATCACCCTACCATAACATACAATAATATATATAAATATATATATATATATATATATATATATATATATATATACATATATATACTATAATTTTATATGTGAATATTATTTTATATATATTATTTATTTAAGTTAAATCCTAAAAATACAAGTACAAATTCTAGATATATATACACACACATATATATATAATAAATAAATGAATAATGCTTAATTTTCAAATAGCAAGATGCTTTTATATACATGTTTAAGTATTCGATCAGCGTCTAAAAGTTTGTAATGTCTATTTTTTAAAGAAATGTTTCTCATTCAAAGTGACATTTTTTAGTTCTAAAATGTGCTATTTTTCTAAGAGTTTGGTTCTTTTATAGTTATGCTGAGAATTCTGATTATTTTAAATACTTTCCTAAAGCAAAATATCCCCACACGCCATTGATTGTAATATACCGAAATCTTAAATGAATGCTAAAAGCTACAGACAACATTTTTAACAAGAAACATGCTTAATGATGAATGTAAAAATCTATACCATTTTTCAAGTAAATGAAGTATATTTACGAATGATTCAGCATGGGCAGATAGATACACAGACAAGCAAAAAAGACTAAATATCTACTACAACAAGAATCTGCAAATATGATTTCGTATTTTCCATGAGGTTCATTTTAAAAATTTATATATCCAACTTAGAGTTTTCGACAACAGAGTTGATATTTATTTTTCAGCAATATTTTGTCCAAGCTTAGCACTGATGCTTCAAATTGCTTTGGCATCAATTATATTGCATAATATTAAAAATATAAATTTCCCAGTATTACTTGAATAAAATAAATTGATAAGCAAACATAAAATGTTGAAATATTTGAATTATTATATTGATAATAAGAAATTTAGCGATTCAGTATTGTTCGGGTACTGGCTTTTAAATGAAATAACTTTATCTTAAGTATTTTTTAATATTACATTTTTTGTACATTTTGAATTTCCTCTTTTCCTATTGCCCATAGCGTAGCACCAGTGCGACATAAAACCCACTTATCCTCTTTTCCCTCCCTCTACCATAGATATAGTAATATATATAGATCTATCATCCCCATGTTATCGAGCAAAAACTTTTGATGCCGAAAAAAAGTTCTAAAATCAGCCATTAGAGAGTATTGAAGAAAAGAATAAAAAGAAAAATGAATTTGAAACTGTATATGGAGTTTTTCATTCACCTTTAGTAAATAAATTATTCATAAATTTTATTTACTAAATTATCCGTGTGTATTCCTGTGTGTGATTTACTCGGGGAAAGGCAGCCATTAGAGTGACTTTTCCCGAAAAAAAAAAAAGGTATCACTTTTTCCCTCTCGCTGGTCAAGCTATGTCTTATTACTATAACTATGCCTTCTACTATTTTTTTTTCTTGTGTAAATAAATAAATAAATAAACAAATAAAATATAAATAAATAAATAAATAAAATAATAATAAATAAATAAAAATAAATTATAATATTATTTCACAAACATTCATATTTTGTTGACTTTAAAACATAAATAAATCTAAGACATCAATTTACTTAAAAACCTGGCACATGGTTAACTTTAGCGTCTCTATGTTTAGCAGTTTCACATACCTTTTTTACTTTCTCTTACCCACAAGATAGAGAAAGTATTGTTTTTGGGTCAAATTTTCGAACGCGAGATTTTGTTATATTTACACGTTTTGAGGTCCCCTGAATACGAAAAACATGTTTTTAGCAAATGGTCTGTGTGTGTGTCTTTGTGTGAGTTTGTGTGTGTGTGTGTCTGTGTGTCTGTCTGTTATCAGCATATCTCAAAAACAAATTATGGCAGAAAGTTCAAACTTGGTATTCTAAATGTGTATCATATAGGGATGCTACAGTAAGATTTTCCTTAAGATCAAGCAAATGGTTCGTGTACAGGGACAATCAAGAGAATTCTAATACATTACGTCTATGGGGTAAATTGCAGGTAAGTAGAGTGTAACGTCTATAGACTGCACTAAACCAAATGAAACAAATATATATTTTTTGTAATAGAGATAGTTAACTGGGAAAAAATTTTTGTGTATGTAGACTCCTCGCCTCCCCCCTGGGGGGAAGTCCCCCCTCGAGGGGAGTAAATTTTCATGGTGGGTATCTTTCAAAAGAGCTCGCCAATACCTTTAAAAGAAATGGTTGAACCATCGATCTGCGATAATTTATAACAAAGTTATCGATTTTTTTTTTTACTTTTAACGAAAAAAAAAAAAAAAAAAAACCCAGAAATCGTTTTTTTTTTTTTTTTTTTTTTTTTTTTTTTTTTTCCCGAGAATAAAATGGACTTTTTTTGGATATTTGGTGTTATACTACCTCTCTAATATGGAAATCGTCTGCATTATCATAAAAGATAATTTTTTTTAAATAATAATTTTAATATATTATTTTTTAAAAACAGAATTATTTTTTAATAATCGAATTAAATTCTATATAAATGTAGGTGCTTGAATGAAACGGGGGGTTGAGGGGGGCGGTAGCACCCCCTCACACACATCTAATTATTATATAATACTCTTCAGAAGCCTAATATGAATTGTTCAACACAGGTTCCTTAATGATGAATGTCAAAATCTATATATGTTTTCAAGTAAATGAAGTATATTTACGAATGATTCAGCGTGGGCAGATAGATACACAGAGAAGCAAAAAAGACTAAATATCTACTACAACAAGAATCTGCAAATATGATTTCGTATTTTCCATGAGGTTCATTTTAAAAATTTATATATCCAACAACAGAGTTGATATTTATTTTTCAGCAATATTTTGTCCAAGCTTAGCACTGATGCTTCAAATTGCTTTGGCATCAATTATATTGCATAATATTAAAAATATAAATTTCCCAGTATTACTTGAATAAAATAAATTGATAAGCAAACATAAAATGTTGAAATATTTGAATTATTATATTGATAATAAGAAATTTAGCGATTCAGTATTGTTCGGGTACTGGCTTTTAAATGAAATAACTTTATCTTAAGTATTTTTTAATATTACATTTTTTGTACATTTTGAATTTCCTCTTTTCCTATTGCCCATAGCGTAGCACCAGTGCGACATAAAACCCACTTATCCTCTTTTCCCTCCCTCTACCATATATAGTAATATATATAGATCTATCATCCCCATGTTATCGAGCAAAAACTTTTGATGCCGAAAAAAAGTTCTAAAATCAGCCATTAGAGAGTATTGAAGAAAAGAATAAAAAGAAAAATGAATTTGAAACTGTATATGGAGTTTTTCATTCACCTTTAGTAAATAAATTATTCATAAATTTTATTTACTAAATTATCCGTGTGTATTCCTGTGTGTGATTTACTCGGGGAAAGGCAGCCATTAGAGTGACTTTTCCCGAAAAAAAAAAAGGTATCACTTTTTCCCTCTCGCTGGTCAAGCTATGTCTTATTACTATAACTATGCCTTCTACTATTTTTTTTTCTTGTGTAAATAAATAATTAAATAAATAAATAAACAAATAAAATATAAATAAATAAATAAATAAAATAATAATAAATAAATAAAAATAAATTATAATATTATTTCACAAACATTCATATTTTGTTGACTTTAAAACATAAATAAATCTAAGACATCAATTTACTTAAAAACCTGGCACATGGTTAACTTTAGCGTCTCTATGTTTAGCAGTTTCACATACCTTTTTTACTTTCTCTTACCCACAAGATAGAGAAAGTATTGTTTTTGGGTCAAATTTTCAAACGCGAGATTTTGTTATATTTACACGTTTTGAGGTCCCCTGAATACGAAAAACATGTTTTTAGCAAATGGTCTGTGTGTGTGTCTGTCTGTTATCAGCATATCTCAAAAACAAATTATGGCAGAAAGTTCAAACTTGGTATTCTAAATGTGTATCATATAGGGATGCTACAGTAAGATTTTCCTTAAGATCAAGCAAATGGTTCGTGTACAGGGACAATCAAGAGAATTCTAATACATTACGTCTATGGGGTAAATTGCAGGTAAGTAGAGTGTAACGTCTATAGACTGCACTAAACCAAATGAAACAAATATATATTTTTTGTAATAGAGATAGTTAACTGGGAAAAAATTTTTGTGTATGTAGACTCCTCGCCTCCCCCCTGGGGGGAAGTCCCCCCTCGAGGGGAGTAAATTTTCATGATGGGTATCTTTCAAAAGAGCTCGCCAATACCTTTAAAACAAATGGTTGAACCATCGATCTGCGATAATTTATAACAAAGTTATCGATTTTTTTTTTTACTTTTAACGAAAAAAAAAAAAAAAAAAAAAAAAACCTAGAAATCGTTTTTTTTTTTTTTTTTTTTTTCGAGAATAAAATGGACTTTTTGTGGATATTTGGTGTTATACTACCTCTCTAATATGGAAATCGTCTGCCTTATCATAAAAGATAATTTTTTTAAATAATAATTTTAATATATTATTTTTTAAAAACAGAATTATTTTTTAATAATCGAATTAAATTCTATATAAATGTAGGTGCATGAATGAAACGGGGAGTTGAGGGGGGCGGTAGCCCCCCTCACACAGAACTAATTATTATATAATACTCTTCAGAAGCCTAATATGAATTGTTCAACACAGGTTTACATAACAGTACTCTTTATAATATCTATTAATCTCCAACCTGTATTTATAGTATTAAATTTCAGTGTAAGAGAAAGTCGTGTGAGTGACACACCAGATTATTCTTATTAATTTAAAGCAACGCATTCGGCAATAAATTCTTTGTTGGGAAAAAACAAAAATTATCGTTTGCTGAATGAGGAAGAGTACATTATTTAATGGTTAATTAAGGAAGCTATAAATTACCCATTTCTCAATAAGTTCTTTTCATGCTTTGAATGCCGGAAAGAATTTTAAGTAAAGGTACACTTAATTAACATATCATGTTCCACTGGGAATGAGGGAATGATCACATTAATGGCGTGTAAAAATGTATATACTTCTAACACAGTAAATAATTAATATTTAATGATGTGGTATTTCTGTTTTTCAATCTATTCAGCTTTATTAAAATTCATAAAAATAACTCTATTACGGAAATTTTTAATTGAGTATCCCGCAAAATTTGACACTATTTTCTTTTTTAAAATTTTCCTCGGTTTATTAAAATTAATTATGTATTATCGAAATTTTAATGAAATATGGCGATTTTTTTGTTCAGAAGAAAGGACATATGTTAAGGTATAGTTTTGGGATTTAAATAGGTTGGAAAAATAAATTTTATATGAATACAATACGTTTAAGGCTAAAAGTAATAAAATGTTTTGCTATTAATTTCACAGAATAGTACTTTTATAGAAAATATGCTAAATTAAAAATTCAGCTCTATCAATGAGAAATAGTATAATTGTTTCAAGTTTTCTTCGCTTTTTTTTTTTTTTTACCATTGAAACAATTAACTTATTATTCTTTACTACCAACTATTTCCTTATAGATTTAGTTCCACATAGCTCAATATCTTTAATTTAATTGGTGATTACCATACTCGCTAAAAAGAAAACGCCAGTGACATAAAGAATAATAAGTAAAGTGTTTTATTCAAGATCGAATTTATTATTTTACAAAAGCATTGCAATAAAGAAATCTAAGTGCACTGTTAAAAATTTTAAGAAAAATCTGGTGTGTCACTCACACGACTTTCTCTTACCCTGAAATTTAATACTATAAATACAGATTCGAGATTAAGGGGTAAGATAACGAGTACAGTTATGCAAACCTATGTTAAAACAATTCCAATTAGACTTCAGAGAAGATTTATTTGACAAGTAATTCTGTGTGAGGGGGGCTACCGCCCCCCTATAACCCCCCGTTTGTACTTACATTTATATAGAGTTTGAATCTGTTATTAAGTTCAAAAGTTAATTTAAAATTATTGAGACAACTTTCACAACAACATTCCTTGAAACTTATCAATCTTGATCAAACTTTTCTAGTAAAATCATATTAACTTCAAAATACAACATTTGGATCATCTGAAATTATTTGTTTTTAATTTATTCTAACGGACAAAGACAAAGGTTAAATGTTAAAAATTTGACTTCGTTATTTAGGAAGCCTCAAAACGTCTAAATATACAAAAAACCAAGTGACTAATATTTAGCTTAAAAAATACATTATTTACCATACGGCTATAAGGAATTAATTTCAATTCATGATAATCTTTCCTGGACATAGTAAAATATTGTAGTAAAGCATTTCCACTAACAATAAAAAATAATGTTATGGCATAAATATTGGCAGCCCTGTATATCTTCTAAAAGTTATGTACACATCACGTGGAGGACATAAATATAATCCTATATTAATAACACACGGCACAAACTGAAGAACACTTCCATCAATTTTCAAGTATTGTCGTACTATAATCTAGTTCTTTTGTATAGCCCTGTAAATGAACAGTGAATGATTTCTATAACATATTCTACGCATAACATGTTTTTACGTATTTAAAATATATATATTCGTTTCATTTGGTTTACTAGAGTCTATAGGTGTAAAACTCTACTTACCTGCAATTTTCCCCGTAGACGCAATGTATTTGAATTCGTTGTAGTGTCCCTGTACAAGAATCATTTTCTTGATCTCAACGAAAAGCTTACTGCAGCATTCCTATATCATACATATTTAGAATACCAAGTTTGGACTTTCTGCTATATATACATATATATATATAGATATTCTGGTAACAGACAGACACACACACAGACGGACGGACACACACACACACACACACACAGACCAACCGCTAAAAATATGTTTTTTGTATTCAGGAGACCTAAAAACGTGTAAATAAAACAAAAATTCAATTTTGAAAATTTGACCTAAAAACAATGCTTTTCTCTACCTTATGGGGAAGAGAAAGTAAAAAACTACTGGTAATCATTTATCTTTAGTCTTATGTAAAATTACAGAGAAAAATAAACGGAGATTTGAAAAAATCTATGTTGTATATTCTTTTTAATGTTTAATATTAATTAAATTAAATATTAGCAAGAATATATACGTTACTTCGAATCCTCTTCCTGAAGTAGAAACAGGCATTATTTATAAATTAAATAATTAAAGAATAAATAAATAAAAATACAGAATGAAGATTGACAATCTAGATTATTTACTTTTAACTAAGAATTATTGTAAATTTGCAGAGACTTTGAATAAATATTTCAGTAAATTTACAGATTTATTTTACAATGTGCTGACTATTATTTTAAGTTTAGTTGAAGCAAGAAATAAAAGCACTATTTTTCACCACAAACTTAATTTTATAGAACAGTATGATACTTTTATCACATGGACTGTTTTTATGTACTAAAGAATCCTAATAAATATTCAAAAACAGCATTAGAACTTTGCTATATATATCTGTTTAACACAAAAAAAAAAAGATGTCATATATGCGATATATACTAGATGCAAAGTGTTATAATTACACTGCTCGGCATCAAAATTGCCTGTGACACCATTTCAGCATATTCCTATGTAAAATGACCTCCTGAATCCGAATATGGCCACCATTTTGCTCAATCACCCACCGTTTTCTAAATACACCCCCTCCCTCATTTTTATCATTGTTTGGTAATTTTATACCCATCAGTTTGATTTGGAGAGGAACGATGATTATTTTAACCGTTAACTGTCTTCTGACCTGAAGAGCTACAGAGGTAGAACGTTCCAAAACATGAGGAGATTTATGCCCAGAAAACAAAAGAAAATGAATAAAAACAACCAGTTTCTGTTTCTTTTTTCTTTTTTTCCCGCAATATTTCTCTTATTTTTGTATATATTCCAGCTTCCAGTTTGCCATTTTCTTACCAAAACACCCCAAATAATAAAAATTATGCAATGAAATTTTTTTCAAAATGTTAGTAAAGTCTCAAAGCCATAGCAAGAAAGTTTGACTGATTCACTGTACGACGTTTGCTTTCAATAACTCCCATGTTAAATGTTTTGGGCAGTAAAATATGAACAGTAAAATATACTCCTTTGACACTTGTTAAAGATCACCACACAAGATACTCACCGTCAAGAACAGCATAAAGTTCACTCTCTTATCGTAAAACGTGTACTAAAGGTAGATAACGACTGACGATTACAATGATAAGAGCAATGGCCATCAATGGCGTATCAAAGCAGGAGATTTTACTGCTCATGTTTTACTGTCCAAAACAATTAACGTGGGAGCTATTGAAAGCAAACGTCGTACAGTGAATCAGTCAAACTTTCTTGCGAGGGCTTTGAGACTTTACTAATATTTTGAAAAAAATTACATATATGGAGTGACAGTTGGCGCTGTTAGGCTGTATTTTTCCACGTGCGCAGGAAAGTTATATGTCACATTCTGTAGCGTATATGCACCAAACTTGATTTATGAGATAACCATTATGAAAAGAGAATGTTCACTAAATTTGGGTGTATGTTTGCCGAAAGGTGGCGCTACTATCCTGCAATTTCTTACGTGTACCGGAAGGTTATACTTAGCTTATACGGCGTATAAATGCACTAAACTTAATAAGTAAGATGGTCATTATGGAGAGGAATGATAATTAAATTTGGGTGTTTATCGGCCGACAGGTAGTGCTGCTATTACTCACCTTCTGCGATTTCCTATACGGCTCCATCCCAGCAGGAATTAGTTAACATTGTGCTAAACTATATACGTAATATTTTTATTCTGAAAAACTATGATTAAATATTTATTAAATGATAGATGGCGCTAATATGTAGAATAATATGGAAGAAAGTTTTGTGATTGCTGCAATATACAAGTTTTTACAAATATTTTTGTTTTCCAATAAGCACTTTGATTAAAAAATAAACTAGAATAAATTAAGATTGAAATCGGGACACAACGCAAAGTCAATATCTATCACAATTACAAAAAAAAAAAAACTAGTATGTTGTGGCCACCACAAGACTTTCTTCTATATTTTCCTATACATAGGAAAATATAGAAGATACATATTGTTACATATTGTTTCTAAGTTATTTTTTTTTTTTCGTTAAAAGTAAAAAAAAAAATCGATAACTTCGTTTTAAATTATCACAGATTTATAGTTCAACCATTCGTTTTAAAGGTATTGACGAAACCTTTCGAAAGATACCCATCTTGAAAATTTACTCCCCTCGAGGGGTGACTTCCCCCCCAGGGGGGGGGGGGGGCTAGCGAGGCTCCTGCACATACAAAATTTTTTCCCCAGTTGACTATCTCTATTATAAATAATTCTTGTAAATTTCATAATGATTACTAAGAAAATAATTATCTTTATGCACATTTAAACAAAATTTTGCCCTATATCACCATGTTAAAAATTTAGAAAAGCGGGGATGGCAGCGCAACCTGTAAGACAATTTTTACCAAAAGTTGACAGGCACTAATTTATGTCAAGGTGCAACTACATACCAATTTGCATGAAATTCTGTGCATAAGTTCCTGAGATACAGTTGCCACAAAATTTTGTCACACACACACACACAGACAGGCATGTTCTAAAAATGGTCAAATCGTGTTCTACAGCTCTCAAAACGTGTAAATCCATCAAAACCCCGAGGTCGAAAATTTTTACGAATCCAATACTTTCTTCTATTGAATATAGAAGAGAGTAAAAAAAAAAAAAAAAAAAAGAGTATCCCTTTATATAAAAATTGGGTGTATGCGTAAAGTGGATATGACTATGGTTGTAATTGTAATGGAAGCTATCACGGCTCCACTAAGTTTCGAAATATAGAACTTCACCAGTCTAAATCGGGGAATTGTGTGGAAATATATATATATATATAATTTTTTATTTATTACTATTTACTATTACCATTGTTATTATTATTAAGAGAACACCTAAAGTTTAGTATTCTTTAAATTTTTATTTTCTCTTTCATGTGATAGAGAAAGCATTGCTTTTGAGACAAATTTTCGAAATTGTGTTATATTTACACATTTTGAAGTCTCTTGAATCCGGAAAACATGTCTTTAGCGGTTGGTCTGTGTGTCTCTGTATGTGTTGTGTCTGCTATCAGCTTATCTCTAGAACAAATAGTAATAAAAAGTTCAAATTCCGTATTGTAAATATGTATCATGTAGAGATGCTGCGCTAAACTTTTCGTTGAGATCAAGTACAAGGACATCCAAGAGTATTTAAACTCTAGAGCATATATATTACTAGAGAGCGCATCCAATACTAAAGTTCTTATTCAAGGGTAACGAAGATTGACATTGAGGATGGTTTTCGTCGGTCACGTGATGAGTGAAACGGCCAGATCCATCCGTAATTGGATGACAAAGTGAAAAATCTTTGACTCCCCTTGTCTGAAAGTGCGTTGAAGGGCGTGACAAGTGACCTTCATTGGTGGAAACCTGAAAAGCACTCGTCATGTGATTTTTTATGTTGGTTACATTCTTCAATGAAGTATGCACTCTCTAGTTAAATATATGCTGTAGGATTTAAGCACACGACGCCTATGGCTGAATTTTCTGGTAGGTATAGTTTAGCACCGGTAGATTGCACTGAATAAAATTCAATTAGTGTAATTTTTTTTTTTTTTTTTTTTTTTTTTTTAATGCATAAAGCATGTTTTGTGTAGGATATGGTAAGGAAATCATTCATTATTCGTTTACATAGCTACCCGAAAGAATGTGGATAAATTGGCGATATACTTGGAAATTGTTGAAAACGCATTTCAGGTTGTATTATGTGTTTTTCATGTAGAGGTAAATTTAAATACTCAATATGTTTTTTTATAGAATGTATAAACAATTTACAGGGATATCCAAAATTACGCGAAAATATTCTTTTCTACTGCGTGTAATTGACAGAAGTACTTTATTGCATTTTTCATGCCAGTGAAAAATGCTCAGAAATGAAAAGGCCCGTATGCTAAGCAAAGAATATTTTTGAAGTTTTTCAATTTTCTGCTCTGGTTTTTTGTATAACATCTCATTTTGATGCTCTCTGAATACTAAAGTCAAGTTTTAGCGCTTGACTTTTATGTTATCCACATTACTTAAAAACAAATTATTACAAGAAATTCAAATTTGTTTTTCTCAAAATTATACGAGGTTGCCACTTGACAAGTTTGATAAGTTTCAAGGAGTGTTGATGGTGACAGTTTTCTGAAAAATTTGGAATAAATTTTTTAATTTAATTATAATACTGAATATTTTTTAATAAATATAACTCTATATTTAAACGGGGGGAGGGGGGGTGTATGTTGGAGGCGGTAGCCCTCGTCATATGTCAAATAAAATTCTTCCTAAACTTATTTTAAATTACTTTTGAGGTATATTCATATACGGTACTATCTGCAACCCTTCCTTATTTGTATTAAAATGGAAGATAAGAGAAGTCGTGTGAGTGATACATCAGACTATTAATAACAAAAAAGTCCTCTCTGGAAGGGCACTCCTCGTCCAGAGATAAATGAGAATATTAAAATCGCAAACTATAACCTCAAGCAAACAGATAGATAAAAGAGAATCTATTAACACAGAAAATATCATACAATTTGATTTTTGATTAATTGATTGATTTAGTTTTGTTTAGTTTCAACATTTCATTCTTCAATTTATATACAACCCCGGTCAGCTCAAATTTTAAGATGACGTAACTCGCACAATATTAATCACAGAAGGATTTTTTTTTTTTTTTTTTTTACATTTTAATGTGTCAAGATTATTTTATAAAAAATAATTATAGGGACTTGAGAATCATATAAAAATTCATATTTTGCAACTTTTACAAAATAAAATTTGTGGATTTAATTCGAGTCATAAAATAGTTAATTACTTCATTTTAAACATCTATGAAACTGGATGCATGACTTTTTTTTTAAGAACAGTAGGGAAAAGAGAAGTAGGTCAATGGTAAAACTTTGTATAACAACAGTATTCTGCAGAACAGCAATCATATTCTTTAAAATAATTGTAACTTTTAAATAATGTATAAGAATTCCACAGTTCTTACACCGATTCATTTTTTTTTCATTATGTAGAAATTATTGCAGGTGTTTTTTCTTTTTTTAATTTTATATTAAGTTTTTTAAACGTATATAACTTTTTAAATCTAGTACGGGTAAAGTTGTGCGTATCTGCCAATAGCAAATATATCAAATTATTAGGAAATAAAATATATTTCTTTGAAAAATAAAGAATAATTAGAAGTTTCCTCAAAAACTAATTTTTTTATAGCTCACGTTCCATTTATTTTCATTACAGGATAGAAATTTGATCTTTCCGATATTTTCTTCAACATATAAGAAAAGACATTCCCAATTTTCAAAAATAACTTCATAAAGCTATTTTCAGAATTAATGTGAAATTGTAGAACCTAGAGTTTTTTGATCGTTACATCTATTTTTTAGTGACTTTTATTTCATTTATATTCTGTATAGTTGTTCCAGCCAGAAGTTCTAGTATTACAATGCAATTGTTTCATCATTTAAAAAGTTAAGCTATTCCTAAATATAACTTTTTGTAAGATGCATTGCCTGACAATAGGAGATATTTCCATATATACTAGAAAGTTTGAAAGGCAAGGCATCTTAAATGCTAGAAACGTTGAATTAGTTATGTTATTGTCATATTGTAAAACAATAATTTATATATGATACAGATTAAGGAAAACTTATTTATCTTAAATATTTATTACTTCCATTACCCAACTACTGTAGGTAATTGGAGCATTGTATTTTGTTAAAATATTCCTTATCGAGTTTTCACTTGGTTTGTATGTTTTAAGGTACTTTGAGACCAAAAATTGGTTTTCAGCAATTTGTCAGTGTGCATGTGTGTATGTATGTGCGTGGGAATCTCCCTCCAAAGCTAATAAAGATAGAACTATGAAATTTCAGAATTAGGACAGGTTTGGTGTACAGATGAATTTTCCAACTTTGGTGAAATTTCGAAAACCGGAAGTTTGACCGTAAGTCCGTATCTCAAAAATGGCTTGAGCGATTTTTTTTTCAAAATTGCTATATAAACACCCTATTAGATGCCCTTTCGTATGCATTAATTAGTTTGTCAGAAAAATTGATAGGCGTTGTTTATAAGTAGGTCAATTTGAGGGGTCTCAAGTGTGTTCTTTTAAAAATGGATCTACCAATTTTTTTTAGTTATTTTTTTTTTCAAACTCACCATATTAAGTCCTTTTTATGTATCCTTTCATATGTAATTGTTGTTTTCCGATGAACAATTGAATTGTCAAGATTTGGTGAAAGTCGGTATCTGAAAAACAGCTCTAACGATTCTCTTAAAAGTTGCTTCATAAACCCACTTTTAGTTATTCTTTCGTAAGTATTAGATGATTATTACAGGCAGATTAGTAGTCATCCTGATTAGGTAGGAAAGGGGTGTTTCAAAAAACGGCTCTACCAATTTTTTTTTTAGATTATTTATTTATTTCGCTATGTCAACTCTGTTTTATATGTCTGTTTAGATGTCTAATTTGTTAGGTAAATTTTATAAGTCTTCTAATTACATTATCTCCAAAAAGTACATATAATTCATTGAATTGGAAGGCATTCCCAATTCGTTGAAGTCCATAACCCAATTCATTGAATTGGGTTATGGAAGTCGTGTAGTTGTTACATACCAGATTTTTTTCATGGCAATTATTATATTTTGATAAACCTATTTCTCATTAAAAGCTACAGGGTGATTACAATTAAAATGAGTCCAATCAGATACACAATGACTCTGTACTACACATCGAATTTTGGTTTTTATAGGTCATAAGAAAATATTTCTGGAGTAACAATTAGTTCAAAACTTAACCATCAAGGAAAATGTATGTAATAAAAAATAAAATAAAATAAGATAATTATAATAAAAAAGAATAAAGTAATAATAATTATCATGTATTTAATTAACCTCAACAATTATATACTCTAATCTAAAGAAACAGGGATCAAAGTAAAATTATTAATCATACACAACTAGGAATTAATTAAGGGGTGGTAAATTCAGATTTATTTTTACATTTTTTTGAAAACTTTTCTTTCAGAAGATTTTATAAAACTTTTAATAGAATATTATGTTGTTCAATTTTAAATTCGTTAACTATTTTTCATCATAAAAATATGCATACGTTTATAATAGTATGATTGAAATATTATTATTATTATTATTTTTTTTTTTTAAATCACAGAAATTGAAATACATAAATGGCTGTAAGGTTACTTCCTAAAAATCAAATTGCTATAGAATAATTAACTTAAATGCGCTTTGTTTAATTATTAAAATAATGAATTGATGTTTACATATCTTAATATTTTTATTTGATGCTGTCAAGACTAAAACTTAAGGACTTCATTTTACATACATTTTTAACAGGCTTGGCTAACAAACAAATATGTTAATAAGCTAAACACAAGCTAAGCAATAATAAGCTAAAAACAGTTACATCACTTGAATTCTATTGATTCTTTATGAAATATTTTATATTGCCATTAGATCTGAAAATCATAGAAATAGTTCACAGAATAAATAAATAAATAAATAAATAAACCCTAAAAAATAAAAAAATTTTGAAGCTCATATAGTATTTTGTTTACTTTATTTCCTTATATACATAGTATTAGGAAGTATTGCAAAAGCGATTCGCGAATTGGATTTTATATCTCGCATAGTTGAAAAATGAATATTCGTACAATGTTGTAACTTTATGTTTTTGACTCTCAGAACGAGTTGTTATACATCTCTAATTCTGATCTTAATACGACCTCCTACTTTATAGATATCGACAATTTTACACAATTTTATGTTACGTCTGTATGTGCGCGCATGTATTAGTATATGCATGTATCTCACATTAATTAAAAATGGTTGGTTGTAGAACGTTAAAAAATTGTATGTAGGTTTGTTATATAACATCTAGTTGTGTTGTGAACTTCCCTAAATTAGCCTTTATATACGGCTTACTGTTTTGGAGATATCCATGAAAATGGTATCATTAAAGAACTTATGGTCAGAATATTTCAATTTATTTAACCAATATTTCCGAAACAATCCTGTAAAACTATAATTCGTATCACAATGGAAGTAAATAGTGTTAAATACTTCGTTAACCCATTATGACATCTTAAGTCTCTCAGAGACGAACGTTCAGCTCGAACTCTGAATGCAAAAAAATGCTTTGAAAGTTATTATCTTTTTATGGATTCATTAGTGATTTATAGAATTTTTGAGGTAGTTCTGCGCTAGGACCAAGGAATATCTTCCAAAAAATTCAGAACTCGGCTTCTATTGAAGTTAGAACTTCCAAAAATGTGCAACTGTTGGGATGAATTTAGCTATTTTAACTTAAAAACAAAGTGAAGCAGAAATTCAGCCCCACCAGATATTATTGCGTTGTTAAAGTTAGCATAATTATGCTAAATGGCCAGTGATAAAATGACTAAAAGCCCAGATTCGTAAAAATTTTTTAACACCCTTTCTGAACTTTCAATAACAAACCAAATCCTAACACAGTTTTATAGCAGTACTGTTTATCAAGCATTAAAGTTATTACTATTGTTTTGACACTATTGCAAATACTTCTATTAATCTACCTTTAAAACAGATCTATTTTCTCCCAAAATATATAGTAATTTAATCTTGCTCTCATAAATATCTAAAATCATTATTACATAAAATAAATCACTAGAAGAGCAAAATAAAACAGATACTTTAAACAGTAAAAAAATATTTATTTAGATTTGATACTTTGCTGTAACAAGATAGACAATTTTACTAGTTTATATATTAAATTATTGAGCATGGATATTTTTTTTACATAACATAAATATATATATTAGAATAGCTTTTGATAACAATATTCATAGCGATGTGATACCATTTTTTTTTTACGACATAGTCCCTACGTATGTCTTCTTGACATCTTAAAAGTCTTTATTATTATTTGATTTTTGTAGTCATGCTCTAGAAGAAATAAGAAAAATATATTACTTGCAAAGGGGGGAGAGAAGTATGGAGAATATCTCCATTCCAATTGTTCTGCCAGCGCTGATAGTCGGCCGAAGATAGATCTCAGAGAAAACGCAGCTAGGTTTCATCGAAGAGATCTGCTTCTTCAGGTTCGGTCTCAGGCTCCAGGGAGAGTCAGGGAAGCAAAAGGCCCCAGTCCTTATCATCTTGGCTCCTTCTTCATTTTTTGTATTAGCATATGCTAATTCTTTGTTACTGGGAGTGTTCAAAGACACCTTTTCCATTGGCAGTTGGTTCCCCCTCACTTTATTATGCACTTATTTCTCATTGGTCGTTCTGCTCCATTATTCCTTTTCATAGAATCCTTGCTTTTTATTTTTGGTTATTTATTTATTTTCCCTTTCTGTTTGTTTTATTATACATTTATTTTCAATGTGATTAATTTTTGTGTAATTCATCACAACATGCCGCTTTCTCCCCCCTGTATGGAAAAAGATGAGTGCTCACGCTTTACGAAGGAGTACTGATGTTGAAAGTCCTTGTGCAATCATCAGTTTTTTGAATGTCTTGCACTCTGACCTCATTTTACTTGCTGTCAGTGAGGTCGCGGTGTATATAGTTCCACATTTTGTTTTAGTATCATGGACTATAATAAGAGCATTTTACCGTTAATTGAGTTTATTTTACCAGCATTTTAAGAGTCCAATAGGTAGTGCTGGCTTGTGCAAAGACACCTTTTCCATTGGCAGTTGGTTCCCCCTCACTTTATTATGCACTTATTTCTCATTGGTCGTTCTGCTCCATTATTCCTTTTCATAGAATCCTTGCTTTTTATTTTTGGTTATTTATTTATTTTCCCTTTCTGTTTGTTTTATTATACATTTATTTTCAATGTGATTAATTTTTGTGTAATTCATCACAACAGCAACTTTAAACTATCATTTTTTGCCAAATTTGGTCGCCTAATTGCCAAGTTTATTGGAAATCCCCACTTTCGTGGAAATGAAAGGTTGGCCACCTGTTTCCACTTTAACTGTAAATGTATTTTTTTCGCAGCAACAACTTTGATAAGGAAAGAAATTTAATCACCTGCAACAATGTTTCTATAAAGGATAAAACTCCTTTTTTTAATTAGAACTGTCGTTGGATTGAAAATTCCTGTAAACGCACGAAGCTCAGCGTTGGCAACGAACTTAGCAACTTATGAGATTGGTGACTAATCTTGGTCGAAATAACAGTTTGGGATTGCCAGAATGAAAAGCCCTTTCTCAATCTGAAACGAAGTTAATTAGCAGTTTTGGTATTCTCGCCAGTAATTTTCACCAGAGTGTCTAGAAGGAAGTTATCTACACTCGCGTGAATTCCTTTGAACTATGAGCTATGCGTTTGGTAGTAAGAAATTTTGCAGTGAACTGCTTATTACCATTAACAAGTCATATTCGTGATTTTCATTGTAGATGACGCTATTATTGTGAGTTTGTGATGTGAGTAATTATTGGCTTGTTTCAGAAATATTAATCGAATAAAGTGCAGTCGTCGTTTGGAACTTGCCTGTTTTTTTACGAATCGTTTGCCACATATAAAAATGTCTTTTCATAATAATATATGTAATTAAATGGGCGTATGTGGTAGTCATGTGGTGTTCGCATCAATTTTTTTTTTCTTGTTTAAAATATCTTTAAAAAATATGATTTACCTTAGAATACAAATTCTTAAAAAATACTTAAATAAATAAATAAAATAAATAAATAAATAAAATAAATAAATAAATAAATAAATAAGATGCTTATAAATAGTTTTAATTTGAAAATACAATTGGTCACTTCATAAGGTAAGGGAATTCATTCTACTTACACAATGAGAAATTGCTCATAAGTTTAAGCATGGCATACATTAATTAAATTAGTCTAAAGATTTTTTATCTGAGGAAGGTCAAAAGTATGTATTAAATATTCTAAACTTGCCTCGAGAGAATAGCGTGCAGTAAAATTCTAAGCTCTTTTTTGATGACATTTCCGAACATTTATATAAAGAAATTCTACTTTTATGTCCTTGTATTTCTGAATTTTTTAGTAACTAAAAGCAATAAAGAGACAAAAGAATAAATGTAAAAGAAGATATTCTTCATTTAAAATTTATATTGAGAAATACGAATGTATTGTTTGATATATATATATTTTCATATAAGTTCGAAGGAAAAATAAAAATAAAAAGGAATAAAAGAATGAATAGAAGTACTTTGAAAAAATGTTTAAAAGATTTAAAGAAGCATTAAATATCTTACGCTTTTGTTTTAAATTGTCACTATTAAACGCTGAGGACTTTAATCTTTTACCATTCACTAAAATGCGCTTATTGGGGTCATTACATGTATATATATATATTGTTACGAATTTGTATATAATAGTAGTTATTTTTATATATTTCATTCAAAGAGGCTTAATGTTAATTTCCACCATTTCTAGCTTTTTTTCGCGTTAAAGTAGTTCATTTTCCATTAAAAATCTGTTAAAAAACTTCACCAAGACGGGTAATGTCTTTGGTGCCAGATTTTGCAAGTTTTTCGCTCCTTGGCGACCTTTGCGAGAAAATCCTTATTATCGATATCTTGAATATCTAATCTCTAACTTGACTGGTTGGAAAGTTTCGAGAACATTCTCCATTTTTCTACGCGGGTATTTAAAGAATTGCATCGCACCAAGTGAGTCAGCTTCGCCAAGGTATTGATTGCTGCGTAAGGAAGCACTGAGCCTTGTTGAATGCAGCCCATTGCTGTGTGTTAATGCCATGCTACAGTTTATACTGTGAATTTCAGGCTGTGAGCTGTTATTTAAGTTGTGTTTTCTGGTAATACTGAAGTTGGCAATTGGTTTATAGACCTGTAATCTTCTAGAATTTTCTGTAAATAAACTTTTGAGTCTCTGCAAGATTCGCCTTTCATTCAGAGACAATCCACGGACCCCGAGTACGCAACATATATATATATATAAAGAGTAGATTCATTCAACTTTCCGAACATTCAAAATAGTTATCGGGCGTATGACAAATTTGAGTCATTGAATAATTTAGTAAATAATTAAAAGGAAAAGTGTAATAGGGTATTTGAATATTTGTACAATAGACGGTAGCGTAATCGAATTTTTTTGTGAGTTTCTGTAAAAGAATATACAGGGACATATATTTTAAGCAAGTAACTTTCAGTAATGGAAGAAATTTTGTAGCAAAATTTTGAACCATATATCAGTTTTAATTTCTTTTAAATAATTGAATAATTTTACTTTTAATAACTTCATATAACTAGCCTCAATAATGAACGTGGTGTGCGTAAATTATTTTCATATAATTATTTCCCTGTATAATAACTATTTGTATTATGCACAACCTATTTCATAAAATACCATACAATAACAAAGCAATGTAATATTTATAATTTGTTTTAAGTTTTAAACAATTTAACACCATTAAAACAAACTTCGATTAATTTGAATCCATAGACCGCTTTGTATAAAAATTCTATTTCGTGTATCTAGATAATCGAAACAGAGATTGGAATCCTGCATCGCGTTGGGTACCCGTGGGTTGCTCTCTTGGCTGGTCGGGTGCGAGCCAGATTTGCATTAATTTTTGACCGGCGGGCAAACTCGCGGATGCACCCATAAAAATATTTTCTCCGAAGAATATTTTACGCTATATTTTTATGGATCTAAAGTTTTGAATGAAGATATTAGTTGGCATTTTCTTCCTCCATAGAAATTTAAAGCGACTAGACTCATAACATGAGTTTAATTACAATTACGTAAATATTGTTGCTTAACGTTTAAAATTTTACAATGCAAAAATTATTTGTTTTCAATGGATATATGCTTCCAATATTTATTTTTTCTTATGCTATTAAAATATTTTGAGCAGTGGATTTTTTAAAAGTAAGTTTTATACATTTGAAATATTGTTATAGTGCACTAAGAAAAAGTTCTGTAACTGACATCTAGAATCTAAATTGTGGCTTTAGTAAAAATAGTTCCATGCCATCTTCATAAATTCTAGTTTTCTTTGAAAACGAGTTCTAGAAACCCCTATTAGAATTCTAAAGCATTTGCCTATTATTATCGAGATCAAAATTATTTAAAAATCTCTGCAAATAAATACGAATACTAGAGGAGAGTTTTAGCAACTATGATCTTGGTTTATGACCCAGTTCTAGAAAATCAAGCGAGAGTTTCTCGCAATACAAAGGTTTCAGAATATTCAGACAATTCAGAATATTTTTTCACCATCTAGAAATGTTTAGAATAGAAATTTTTGATTGTTTCATCTATTCAGCTTATTGGCGTGTCTCATACGCATAGCTCGGAAATTTATGTTTCTAGTTTAGGGATTTGGAAAATGACCACTTGTTCATTTTAGATAAAGACGGCATATATTTTTCTCGGTGTATGCAATGAAGTTTTATTTAATTATACATACGTACTTGTAATTATTTATGTAACATTTAATTTTCTGAAAGATGCGTTTAGTAACTATAATTTGTTTAATAAAATTTCAATTTAATGTCTCATATCATAAATCAGCATCTTTTTATTGCACATCGCGGACCGGGATGCGGGTCAGAAGCTGCATGTTCGTGTCAGGTTGTTGGCCGGGCTCAGGTTAAGTTTCACTGACCCGCGCATGAATCTATTAGATATCGAATAAGAGATTATTTTAATAGAGTTTATAAAAGACTTGTTTATATTTTGATGAAAATTTCACATTTATGTCAAAAACATTCTTTTATATCTATTTTTTATGTATGTAACTTTAATAATTAAATAATCTGAAAAATAAAATCGTAAATATTCATTTCTTTCTTTTTCTTTTTTTCATTTTTACAGAAATTGTACTTTGAAATTAACAATTATATTGTTTTTAAAAAAAAATAAATAAATAAACAATCGATTGATAGTATAGAGTCCTGCGCGTACCGGGTAAATTTTACCTTAACCGAATGACCCGCTATAAAGCATTGCTAAATTTTGATATATTAAGAAAATTGAATTAAAATTCTAATATTATATTATTAAATAGATCTTTAACCCTTTAATGTTTATTGTTTTCTCATTGAAATCAAACATTTAATTACCAAATTTAGCATCTTTTTACGTAGCAGTTTTTAAATATTCTTTTTTATTCTTATTTTAATGAATTTAAAAATTTTTGTTCCTTCACTGTTCGGTAGATAGCAGCACTATTCAAAATGTAGGAAATGACGTTTCAGAGGAAGCTAAACGTAGAGGTCACTTGTAATTTCTTAGTAGGTGTGAGTGTGCCTTACTTGTTTGATGATGCGCTCGTGTCTGTTTTTCACATAATGAAGAATTGGGCTAGTATTTTGTCTTGAAACGACTTTTGCGAGTATTTGTAATTTACAATGTTTACGTACAAAGATTTAATTTATTAAATTAAATGTTATTTGAATTAAATAAGGTTGGCTAAAAGATGTTTCAAACCAAAAATTTCTCGAAAATTGAAAATGCTATTATCATAATAGTTTTTTCTTTTCGCATATTTAGGTTCAGCTAACTGTCTAAAGCTATTTTTGAAATTAGTTTGACAATTTTTTAAAGACATTAAGTAGCGAAAGTTAAAGGGTTAAAATTAATTAAATATTACTTAAAAATCAAATATTACATAAAAATTAATGTCTTATTATTTAAAAAAAAAAGATTTAATTATAATAATAATATTAATATTATTATTACTATTATTAGTATTACATATATTTTAAATGAATAAAATTTATTTTGCAAAAATCCTCTATTCCAAATATTTTTACAGTATAACAAAAAAGAAAAATGTGGTAGCAAATAGGCTTCGGGAGATAAATATTTTTGCATATAAAGTTTTAAACGTTAAGTATTAATATTTAGGTAATTTAAGTTAAACTCGTGTTACGAGTAGTATTACTTTAAATTGCTATAGGTTAATAGAATATCACCTAAACTCGACATTAAAAAAGTTACATTCGTAAAAAACAGTATAAAAAATCTTTCGAATAAAAACGTTTTGCGGCTTTACCCGTTGTTAGTCAAAAAATATTGTAAACCCGATCCCGCAAAGCGAGTCCCAGACACATTTTAAACTTTAATATAAAATCAAATAATTGACATACGAGAATGTTGTTAGTATCAGAATGCTTCTTAGGGTGAAAATTTTTGTTTAAACAAAGGAAAAACCTAGTTCCAAATTTTTCTCACAGATGACGTTGTTCCTTCAAAAGTAGCGAAAAAGAAACATGAAAAATATAAGGCAAGCAATAAAAGTGCATTTGTATGAGGTTTGGACTATAAGAGCCTTACACATTGAAATATGGTAGTTAATTTCACAAATTAAATGCTCTTTAGTTATTTGCCTTGTATTTTTTATGTCTTTTTTTGCCGTTTTTAAGGTACAGCGACACTTTAAACTGAATTTTGAACTTTTCTTTTTCTTTCTTTTTACTTCACACTTTTTCAACAAGAAAAGTATCCAGTTACAAATTGCACTTTCGTACATCAATTATTTCATTTGCTATATCGTTTTCTTTTTCTTTTATTATTAATCATGATAAAGGAATTGAATATGTTTATTGCATAACTTTTAAGGGGAAAAAAGGAGGATATTATTCTTCAGTGCTTTAGCGTATGCACACTAATATCAAAATAACTCAGTAATTGTCTTTCAAGTCACTAAAAAATACTGAAGGTCGCTTTTATTCACGCACATGCAGGAAATAAAGTAAGTAGTTTTTATTTTGACTTTAGATATTATTTGGATACATAATAACTTAGTAGAGCGGTAGGCATTATCATTAGCTTTCACTTAGGGAATATTAATGCATTTTCTACGTGATAGGTTACCTTTATGCTACATATTACATTTCTTTGAGATGCAGCTGTTGTTCACCGAAGAAAGCGGTTTGTGGCCTATATCCTGTACTTACATTCGTAAAATACATGCTTTATTCAATATTAATCTGCCTGTGATATAAATATTTTATATAGTTTTACTTCATTTCTCAAGCCATATCATGTTTCATGTAATCTAATTTTAATGTTAATTTCAGTTATTTTTATATAGAAATAAATATGACTTTTTAATATACTTTTTAACCTTCTAACGTTCACTACAACATTTGTTTTGAAAACTGTTCAACTATTTTCAAAATTGGGTGTTAGATACATAGCTGATAATAATTATGTAAAAAAAAAAAAAAAATAGCATTTTTATTTTTTGAGAAATTTTCGATTTAGAACATATATGTGTTAGCCTGATTAAATAATAATAAAAGAAATAAAGGAAATAAACTCATAAACTTTTTTGGCAACAGTTAAATTTAAAGAAAACCCTAACCTTATTTTTGTTTTCTAAGTATAGATATAAAATTCGGCCCAAAACAGAATTTAATTCAGTACGACAGTACTTACATTAATCTATTCTTCCGCATACAAGGGCATGCAGTAGCTATTTCATTCTCTAGCACTGGTTACTATATTCATTTCTTAAAAATATAGCAATCGCATAGAAGCTCCTTGGCTGCTTTTGAATTTTTGTTGTCATTTTGGTGATGAATTAAAATGTCTATCGCAATTATGTGAAACGCCCGAGTTACTTCAATGCCAAATTTCAAATTCCACCAAGGGGTTCTATACTGAAGCTGTTCCACTTCTTTTAGCACTATTTTTCTCAATTTTATTTCATAAAAAAAAAAAAAAAAAAAAAAAAAAAAAAAGTTTGCATGTTCATTTTATTTATTTATTTTTATTTTTTTATTTTATTTATTTTTCGACATAAAAAGAAATATATTTACTTTTTTGGCATAATTATTATTATTATTATTATTATTTTTTTTTTTTTTTGAAAAGTTTACAGTTAAAATGCGGTTTTAATTTAATATCTTTTGATCCAATTATTCAATTAAACTAAAAAAAAATTCGGCGTTAGCTTGATTTTGTTCTTATTACTAAGTGTACCAGTTTTTGATAAAATCTAATAATCCGGATAGATATAATGATTAGCTTTCAGTTTTATATGTTTAGATAAAACCCAAAATGTTTGCACGTTCGTTCATGGCAAATTAAAGTATAATACAATAAATGGCGACAACGCAAAATCGCTGTTTCAAAGAAATAGTACGAACTGTCGTACTACTACTACTAAATAATTTGTTAATTAAATAACTTTGTAAATAAACACTATAAATTGCCAAAACTCTCAACATTTGTTATAGATTAAATTAGTGGCACCTCATCAGGGGAAAAACTAGGCATGAGTGCATTATAAAAGCAGCAAGGTACACAGACGCCTAGTAAAAATTTTAAAGTGACTTTTGCATACGTCTTCTGAGTAATCATTTGTTAATTTTCGGAGTAATGCTGCTATCTAACGAACAAACATGTAATAAAAGTTTAAAAATCGTTTAAAACCAGAAATTTTTTTGAAAATTTGTTTCATAGCAAAATAGTAAATGTTTGGTGTGTGTGGTTTAGTACGAAACAAATGAATGCTAAAAGGTTAAATGATGTAGTTTAAACTCTGATAATAAAATAAATAGATTATCTGTTCGAATTTTGTATGATTTCTTAAGAAATAGAAATGTATGTTTTATAACACTGCGTATAGTAGTTAATTTAACCCTTCGCACTTCTTTATCATGTGTGATTCGATATCAGTTTTTATTTCAGGAGAGAACCTTTGTCAAGTTCCCACTGGACATCTTTTCATTTTTTATTTGCTTAAGGTTTCGATGGGTATGAGTCAGATTACCTGTATCTAATTCGATTTTACATCGAATGTTCGACGTACGTAGTTTAAACACTGGTAATAAGAAGTATAAATATGTTATTAATTTCTTTTGAAATTTTGTATAATTGCTTAAAAGGTAGAAATGTATATATTTTAACATTGTGATGAGTATTTAATTTAACCCTTTGCATGCCCAAGCCAACAGTAACTCGACATCAATTTTTATCTCAGGAACTCCTTGCTCAAGTACCACTCGCCATTTTTTGTTTACTTGTGCTTTCGATATGCATGGATGAAATTACATGTAAACCAAGGGACCAAAAAAAAAAAAAAAAAAAAAAAAAGCCGCACTTAGACATTTTCCATTTCTCTTTGTGCTATCGCCAATTTTACTATTTTAAAAGTAAATTTTCGAACAGATTTTATTACGTTGTGTTCCACGTACAATTTAGGATTAAGACAAGTATTAAAAACAAGATGCAATTGGTCGAAAAATTGTAATTTTAGAAAATATTTCAAAAATGGCAAGAATTATACAATTAACGATACCACAGAAAATATTAATTTTAGAGTGAAAATCAAAAAATATTTTAATAGCTGGATTTCAAAATGATTAAATGTTAACGAAATATTGGAGAAGCAAGACATAAAATTTTTTGCCTGTTTAAACGGGAAATTTGTCTCTAGGCGGCCACGTTGCTTATCCAATCGAGATGACCGCAAGTTAAAAAGCCAGTGCAAAAAAAGTCAGTTTGTATTACAGTTAGAACATAGAAGAGATTCAGAAAAAGTGTTTAGTAACATAATTTCTTTAAATACAGTACAACAACGATTAAACAAAACAAGTTTAAGTGTCAGAAAATCTGGAAAAAAAAAAAATCATTCTTAACGAAAAGAATTAGGAAAGCAAGACTTCAGAGCGTTAAAAAAAAAATAAAATAAAAAATAAATAAAAATGATCATTTAATTATTGTGCTGAAATGGTTCTCTCTGACGATTCAAGTTTAACTTATTTCGAGCTGAAGGAAACAAGCAAATCTGATGACGAAAATGTGACCGACTTAATGAAATTTTTACTTTTAAAACAGTGGCACTTTCTCCGTACATTATGACACGAAAGTGATAATTTTTCAATGAGTCGGGCAAATTTTTATATTCAAAGAATCAATTAACCCGAAATAAAACTCTGCCATTAAAATATTGATGCCTGACCGACTATTTTGGAGGTATTTCAGACTTTTCCACAATCAGCATTTCAAGGTGATAATGCACCTTGTTACATGGCATTTATGGTACGTTTATTTGAATAAAGTTGTTAACATTTCCTATGCATTCCCATGAGCATCTATAATTTTGTAAGTTTTTATAACTTTTTTTTACTTTAAGTTAAATCCCACAAAGAATATCGTAGAATTTCTTCTTTACTAAACCTGAAAATAGTCCTAATCTCAATCCGCTCGAAAATGTTTAGGATATACAAGATGGTATCTGAAAAGAACTGTCTTGAAAAGTTACCAGTTTCACATTCGATAGTTTGACATAGTAGCGATTATATGAGCTCCCCCCCCTTTTTTTTTTTTTATCAAAACGTATCGAAAATGAATAAATTGAATGAAAGTTATTTCACAAGTCAACAACAACTAATTTAAAAACTTCCTAACTTCGATGTTAGTATATATGCTCATATATTTTGCTGCCACAACTATTTCCGAATAATAAACTTGCATGATTATTTCTAAACATCCAGAAAAGCAAACATGCGATTGTGTCTTCGAGGGAACTCTGCCCTCTGCTCACTCCGCTAACCAACCCCTGACTCGTTTCATTCATTAAGCCCTGCGGCGCTCTGCCTGCCTATTCACTTCTTTGCCTTTCACTGAACAGGAATATTAATAGTGCATAACACAAGACAAAAAAAAAAAAAAAAAAAAAAAAAATGTTATAGAAATCCCCAGATATACAATGTCAAATTGAAATACATAACATTTAATACCATTTTAAAAATGAAATATTTTGCTAAAATTGAGTAACTTCTTTCAAAATAGAAAGAAATTCATAATATCTAGACCTATTTTACGTTTTGGCGACTTTTAAATTTTTGTCTTTATTTGACGATGATTTTTTTTTGGTATAATTGCTTGTTAATGTATTATATCTAGTACCTATTTTTTTTAATGCCTATACACTACCTACCAATAAATATTTGGACACTTTCGCATTCAGACATTTTGTCAAATATCTAGAAAAGTTCTTTTGGAATCACTTTGAAACTTTGGTAGCGTAAAGAATATATCTCATATATTTCAGCAAAAGTTTTGTCCTGAAAAGAAAAAGGGGACTAGTAAAAAATTAAAGAAAAATCAAAATGTTTTGGATCACCCTGTAAAGAGAAATGCTTGAAAGGCATTTTGGCTGTACCATGTGATTAAGAGGAATGTTTTCAATATCTGTATAAATTTTTAAGAGACTACCACAAATATTCATGGAGATATAACTTTTTTTTTTAAACATTGAAAAAAAAAAAAAAAAAAAAAAAAAAAGAAATCCACCTTTTTTAATTATAACACGTAGGGAATTAGACCCAGAGCAAAGATATTTTCAGAAAATTTGGCGTACACTATTAGACACAGCATACTGCAATCAGAATTCAAAAATGTTAAATATCTTACGAAATATGAGCATTTTTACTAACTAATTTTTATCTACGCATGTGCTAGCTTTTAAAAAATTTCATTTGCATAATTTAATAGCCAAATGTATTGAGCAATTTATATGAAAACCCCAAACAAATATCATGTAAATTTAAAGAGTTAAAACAGATAAAATTTCAGTTCTCAAAAAAAAAAAAAAAAAAAAAAAAGAAAAAAGAAAAAAAAGAAGGTGACAATATTCATTTCATTTACAATCAGCGAACACTGTATTGCCATTGGGCATTGAGTGAATAAAAATAAAAATAAGAGTGAAGCCCCTTTTAGTTTAGCTTTTGTTTTCAGAGAACTGAAATTCTGTTCATTCTACCTATCATAACTCTTTAAATTTACACGATATTTGTTTGGGGTTTTCATATAAGTTGCTCAACACATTTGGCTATTAAATTATGCAAATGATTTTTTTTTAAAGCTAGCGTATGTGTAGATAAAAATTATTTAGTAAAAATGCTCATATTTCATAAAGTATTTAACATTTTTGCATTCTGATTACAGTATGCCAAATTTTCTGAAAATGTCTTTGCTCTGTGTATAATAACCCTTTGTGTTCTAATTTAAAAAGTGGAAATTGTTTTTGCAATGTTTTAGAAAAACCCTTATATCTCATGAATATATGTGGTAGCTTCTTAAAAAATTACACAGACAATGAAATAATTCCTCTTAATCACATGATATAGCCAAAATGCATTTCAAGTATTATTTTTTACAGGGTAATACAAAACATTTTGATTTTTCTTTAATTTTTTACTAGTCCCCTTTTCCTTTTCAGGACACATCTTTTGCTGAAATATATGAGGTATAATATGTTGTTTACGCTACCAAAGTTTCAAGATGATTCCAAAAGAAATTTTCTAGATATTTAACAAAATGGAATTCGAAAGTGTCGAAATACTTATTAATAGGTAGTGTAGTGTTTACTATTTAATTTTTTAGTTAATTTAGGGCAGCATATAACGCTCTCTATATATTTTTAATGTAAGCTATATAATAATTTTACACATTCAAAAATACCTGAAAAGAAAAAAAATATTATTATTATTATTATTTTAATTTAGAAAATTCTCCTACAGCTTCAGTTTTTAACTCTCTCATACAAACTTCTTAAAATAACGAAGGATAAAATCTACACGATTCTTTATATGAGTTTTAGGTGATGAATTTTTTTCATGGTATAATATGAAATGCGTCATAGAAATGTCTAATTATATAATGTTAAAAATTATCAGTACTAAATTAGAAGATTTGTCATTTATAAATGAGTTTGAATTTTAATCTAAAATATTTTTTTATTCCAAAATTTATCCGAAGTATTTTAAAATATTCCTTTAAATAAAAAAGATAAATACACTTTAAAGACAAAAAGAAATGTAGTGAAATACAGACACAACATTGTTTTATTATTCAGAAAAAAAGAACGTAATACATATATAAATAGCATAAGAAATTGCCAATAAGAAAATTAATTTTCTAAAAGTAGAATAAAAAAAAAAAAAAAAAAGAAGATATCTGGAAACGACAAATTACAATCCTAAATTCATTTTTTATAGAAAATATCTAAGATAACGTTGTTTATTATTTATTTGCAGACAAACAATATTTTTCGTTACCAATAGCAACAATGATATTTATTTTACTTTTTTTACACCATTGATCACTCTTTGATTTTCTGTGGTAAATGACGTCGTAAGATTGAACGAACAACTATTTCAAAAACTTTTTGTAAGATGACAAATAGTGTACCTAACCCGACGTTTTTAATTGATAACTTCGCTAAGATGATAGAATTTTCTAACTGACTGAAATATCTACCTTAGAGTATTCGGCACTCATTGATACCTCTCATGACATGGAGAACACTGTATATATATATATATATATACAGAGATATGATTCCACAATTTCAAAATAAAATATATTTAGTTTTCCGTAGAAAAATTGAATATGTTTGTTTATTTTTTTTTAAATTGAAATTTCTTGTGTTGTTGCATGCTTAAAGATTAATTGTATACTTTATTCGCTGATTCATGTCAATTTTAAGATACAATTTTAAGTAAAATATCCTGAAGCCTGTTAGACTAATAATTTACATTTTAAAGATTTAATACTTTGAAATACTTTTGAAAAATATCTAGAAACAGCTTACAATTGATCAACATATATTCTTACAAAAGAAAAAGAAAATGCATTTTAAAATTGATGCAAATATGTGTTTAAGGTTTTTCATTTTGTATCCAAAATAATGGATCATTATTTATGAATTTGTTGGAGAATAATGCCTGTGGAAGTATTTTGCATAAAAGCAATCCACAGGGTGTATTTTATGAGGCAACGTTTGCCAAGCGAAAATTTTGTTTATATGCAAATATTTTTAGATTTCCGATTTATATGTTTATTAGAGCCCAGAAGACATAATATTTAAATTTTGTTTTTCTGCAATGAATTCAGAAATGAAATAAAAAATATTGAGATTTAAAAAAATTTTTTTCTTCTTTTTTAATTTTACGGTATTCAAATGCATTTTTGAAAAATAATTTCGTGTACATTTAACAGTTTTTTTGTGGATAGGTAAACGTCTTATTATTACCATGTTTTTATTAACTCGCTATCTTGTTTGTTTGTTTGTTTCTCCAGTACAAATCTTGCAATCGATTTTGAACTAACTTCCCGACTAGCTAGACATTTGAAACTTTTAGCATAGCTCCAAACACGATGACAACGCAATACCTTAAAGCCGTATTTTTGCATTTTTGATTAGTTTTCATTTAATTAATTAAAATATGAAAATAATAACATCCTAATAGCTTTAAAATTAGTCATTTAAATATTAGCTATAATTTTATTGTTGCCAAAAAAAAAGAAAAAAAAATACGCGTTCATTTCCTGTCGACATAAAAATAAATACATTTAATGAAACGTGAACATTAAAAAATTATAGAAAGTTAAATTATGCATCTAACACAAATTAACGTCATTATCGCTTTAAAAATTTTATACACATTGATAAAGTGCTAATATAGTTCTAAGGCTATGATTCAACAGAAAATTTCAAAACATAATAAATAAAAAGTTTTTTTTTTTTTTTTTTAAATCTTATAATTATTTTGATTTATGGAAACAATTTATACTTTTAAGGGGATTCGACACCTCTGACGGCATTACTTAAGTAGGGATTATATTAAAGCTTATATTTCCATTGAATATTTATAAATTGAACTATATTAGGTTTTTTAAATAAAACATATATTCAGGCAACAATTCTTGTGTACTGTTAAAAATTTCTGTAAATTTAATGTAAATATTTATCTAGAGTCTCTGTAAATTTATAGTAATTCTTAGTTATCGGCATTATTTAAGAAAAGACTCAATACTTTTTAGAATGTTTAACAGAATTTACTTAGATGAATTAGGGATGGATTTTGCGATAGCTTTAAAAGAAAAAATATTAAAAATTAAAATGTAATAAAAAGCCTGTTTTTTTCTTTCCCCAAATTTTTACCTAGGCATGCCCTTTTGAATTATTATTATTTATTTTTTCTCGAAAACCAATAAATAAATTAAAAAACCCATCCGTAATTCTTTTACGTAGATTCTATTAAACATGAAAAAAAGAAAAAAAAATGTATTTTTTTTTTAAATATCTGTAGAAGTTTAATCATTTGGACGATCATGAATTCATGAAAACTCAATTTAAAGGTTTCAGGAATGTAAAAAATTATACAAAAACCATACGATTTGTTTTCTGGATATACATGTTCAATTTATAAATATTAGATGGAAATTTAAGCTTTTATATGAAACCTACTTCAGCGGTGTTGTCAAAGGTACCAACACTGAAAAAATATTCTGTGACAGACATCTAGAAAATAAATCGTGTCTCCAGTAAATTAAGGTTACTTCTCAAGCAACAACTAAAATATTATTGTATACCGTAATTCTTTTGCAACAAAATAAAATTTTTGTATTTATTTTTCAACTATATTCATGCAGCAGAAAATCAAACAGTATTTCAGATTAAGAGTTAAAATATAAAACTAAAATCTTCAAAAGCAGTTTCGTTTACAGATATTTATCCGGTGATTCATAAAAAGGGCAGCTTAGAGGAAAGCAAAAATGCCTAAGATTCTTTATAGTTATTCTTAGGATATAAGCCTTCCTACTTTCACTATAATTTATTCACGGCATTTTTCTAAAGCAACGATCTCTTAAACTATCTTCCAAGTTTCTGAAGGAAACAGATTCAGAGTAATATGCCATCCCATTTTCCTTGATATCTAAAGTACATAAGTTATGTATTTTGCTGTTGATGCAGTAGTTGGCCAGGAGAAATGTTTAAAATAATAAATCCCTTACTTAAATTGCAACTAATAAATTTTGTGGTTTTATGTATTTTTCTGGTCATCATATTTTGGGACCATTGCAAACAAACAATGGTTAAACCCAATAAACATTTATTTTCTTCGTGTGCTTTTTTTTTTTTTTTTTAACAAGACGTTACTTACTAAGATGATGAAAAACATTATTTTTTTTTTCGTGTATTTTCAATTTTAATATAGCCCAAGAATCTGTCTCTATATTTATATTTAAGTGATATAAAAATATCTTTATACGTTTAAATTTATAAATTAACTCAATTATTTATATGTAAAATTGCGAGAAATGTTTTGAGGGCCACATTAATATGATATTAGTCATTCAAATTTATGAAAATAATAATAATAATAATAATAATAATTATTATTATTATTATTATTATTTAAAATATATCTTATTGCCAACAAAGCTATGATATAAAAATATTCGGTAATATAAACTACGCCTATATAATTGATCAAATTTATTATTGATGTACACTGTTTAGTTTTGAAAAGCGTACTGAAAACCGCTTTGCCTTTAAACATTGATGAACAAAATTTTTGGATAATACATTTTGCCTTATGTCATTACACATTACCAAACTTTTTGCGATACTTAAAAATTTAACTTTTCGATATAATAAAAAATTTATGGGACCTATGCATTCAACTTAAAGTAGAAGCATTAATATAATATCTACGGAAAAAAAAAAAAAAAAAAAAAAAAAAAAAGAAAGAGGTCAAGCTAGCAGCAGAGAAAGAGATGCTTTAATAATAAGAGGATAGAGATAGTAAAATATCAGAAAATTATTAGGATATCCTAATAATAGCAATATCATTGCCTTTATTAGGATATTTTAATAAAATTAAATTGTAAATGTATTTTAAAATTAAGAAGAATTATAGTAAAAAATTAACGTATGGCCTGCGCAAAATGGTTGCTATAACTTATTTTATTAAACATTCGTCTTGAACTTTATCGTTTACTTGGAGTTGTAAAAATCTGAATGGCCCTTGCCTATCTGGCTTAATCAAGTTTATGGGTATTGGTACTGCTGAAAGAAGTATCATTGACGTATATACTATAGATTTTGGCTGTTTATTTACTTTGTAATTGCAGCTTTTATTATTTCTTTTATGTTCTGATCATAGACTAACTCTTGTTATTTTGATGTGTATTTAAGTTGTTATTACTTAAAATCGAAGACGATTCTTGAGCAAAAAAAAAAAAAATATATATGGCAATGGAACTTGGTCGAAGGGAAAAAAAAACATAGAATTTCGAAAAATTTGTTTTTATAAACCGAAATTTGACATCTAAATTCTTAATTTAAAAAACCTATTTATTGATATATGATCTGAAAATTTAAAGAAAAAAAATTAATTTCTGTTTTCTTATTTTTTTTCCGGATATATTTTTTTTTCTTCATAAAATTGAA
The DNA here is from genome assembly GCA_963930645.1 of Salticus scenicus. NCBI lineage: Eukaryota > Metazoa > Arthropoda > Arachnida > Araneae > Salticidae > Salticus > Salticus scenicus. The sequence goes on from OZ005652.1 coordinate 204,115,854, forward strand.
AAAAAAAGTCAGTTTGCAAATATAAATGTAATTCTTGATTCCTCTGACATATTTATTGAGAAGTTCAGTTATTGCTTTGAAGCATGATTCGGTGACAGGGAGTATTGCTAGTGAGTGTTAAGTGTTAAGAATAAGCTGACCAGAATTTTTCAAGCGAAAATGAAGACAAATGACGCAATGTACTCAGTTTTGGTTAGAAAATGAGGACATGTTTAGGTAAAAAATGAAGACATTTCTGAGGACAAAAAGGAAAGCACATTCAGGCTATTATATTAGAACCAATAATTTCTATATCGTAAAGAATATTGTTTATTTTAAATTACCTCTGTTGAAATCATAAATTTAAAAAAAAGTTAATAATTTTCAGTATTAACATTATGATAATTATTGATTAAAACTCATTTTACTCCAGGATTTAAGCTAATGTACGACTTCATTAATGATAGTGTGCGAAGAAAAACAAAAAATAAGGTGTTTTCACCACAGTAGTAAAATTTCATACATACAGAAAAACAGAAAGGAAGTTCAAATCTAAACTTTAAAACTCATGACATCAAAAGAAATTTATAAGTTTTGGTTCTGATTTCACACCAAAAAAAAAAAAAAAAAAAAAATCCAAATGCAATTGAGATTTAGGGAATAAAAAGACACTATAAAAAAATAATTTAAAAATTTCTAAATTGTAAGCTGGAGTTACGAGAAACATTCTTATTAAGATCTCATTTAATACCTTAAATCCTACCACACCGACATGCCAACATTTTAATTTATTCCGCAGCATTGTTGTACTCGTACCTTTTCCACATTACTTTTCTTGAAGGGTATTTTTCTTCTTGTTTTATCGTAATGACATATTGCAGAAAATTTCACTACAAATAAAATGGTGTAAATAATCGACGGGTTTTATTAGTACTCCAAAATAAATTAAAGTTCTGGAATGTCTACACTCTACACCTATCACTCGCAAAATCAATTTTTTCATGATGATTTTACTAGTTATAAACCGGATATCCCGAAAATATCTCGTATTCGACTGATTTTTCAATTTCCAAAATATCGTATCATAGGATATCTGAATCGAAACCACCAGATATCAGGCTCTATACTAAATAACTTTTTTAAACATTACAAATTCATGATCGAATATACGAAATGCCGAATCCGGTAAAATTAATACCCGATTCATCTGTAGATTTTACTGCACATATTTCCAGCATATTCGAGATACCAAATTTTGAATTAAGATTATATATTTTCAGACACATTTAAAAGAAAATTCTTTTCGTATAAAGCAAAGCTCGACTGGAGAATTTTTTATTACCTTGTAATTTTTATGATTTTAATTTGAAGAATGTATACTATTTCAGAAATGCATGTTTATATATACAAATGAAATTAGATAATGGTTTTATCTGCATAATAATATTATTTTATTCACAAAATTTCATTATATTCCCAGGTCTAAAGAACATTTTCAACAATTTAGATACAACAATAAAAGAAAAAAAGCATTAATATTTTAGAATTGGTGAAAGGAAAATTTAATTTATGAAAATACACAAATTGTTAGCAGTTCTCATAAAGTGAGGACAGAACAGTTTAAAATGGGGCAAATGTGGTCCTCATTAGAAATTTTCAAAACTGAGAAGGATGTCTAAAAATGAGGACGGCTGGTCACCTTGGTTAAGAAACATATGTGGAAGATTTTACACAAGCTCAAATAATTTAATTTTTGTATTATAATTCAGGATTTTTAATTCATTTTTATATATTATACTGCATATCCAATTTACAAACAAATTGAAATCATCAGATAAAATATTTGTGTTGTCTTTAAAGTTTATATAATTAACTTCGATCTTATTTAAAATTTAATTTTTCAAAATTCTTGTTTCTTTTGTTTTCTTTTTGTTAAATCTTTTGCTTAAGATCAATTCATTATCTATTGCGAGTAATCCTTAAGGGATTATATGGGCTCTAACTTCCTAAAAATGGAAAGGGAAAATTCTTTCACTCAATCGACATATTGAAAAGCAACTTCTCACGTTCAGAGAAATCCTCTCAAACCGTTGAGCTGCTATGAGCGACTCAGATTCGAGCCAATTGAAATAATTTATTTTTGAGAGAAATCGGACCAGATTTGAATCAAAACTGTTTGATGCTGAAAAAAATGTCATGTTCCTTCCGCTGGGATCGGACGCATGTCCCTTCCGTGGCAGACGAACGCGATACCCCTACGACACGATTTCATTCAACGAATGGTTGTATAGCCGTTCTCAATCGTTCTTAAGCGGAGAAAAAACCATTTATCAATTTTTACTTGATTTATAGATAACAAAAAGCTATGGGAAACCCAATAAACTTCCTTAAAAGAACACTATTGATTTAAAATTGTGTAAAAATTCTTAAAAACAGGACTTGTATGAAAAGCAGAGATTATAGACGCTTCTATATATTGTAGAACGTTTAGAAAATTAAATTCTTCCACGCAACGTTGGAGAGCTTCTTGAATAACTATGAGTTGAAATAAAATCTTTTTGTAAAAAAAATAGAACCGACTTCAAAAAGCAACTACTATTCAAACAACTAAAAAAAAAAAAAAAAAGAAATGGTATGAAATGAAACTGTAAATTGCGCCTAAAAGTATAAAATAATTTCCTTCGCCAAACAACATATAACACTACAATTAATCATAACTTTTGAAGTCGGCGCAAAATTAAATAAAATTTAATTAGTTTTTAAAGGTTTGCTTTTAGATCGGTAGCAAGAAATGCTGTTGTCTCGAATGATCCATTTTCATGTTTCCTTTATTATTTTATCACTATATACAATTCGTCCATTAGTAGCATCTACATAGAACAGTAAACATTCTTCACAATGCGGTATTTATGTTTCTAAAAAGTTAGAGTTTCCTTTGCAAATTTGGTATAACTTTGATAACTATCATCCCTGGTGGCCTTTGAATTTGGCGACTAAAACGCAATGCAAAAATATACACGCAAGTTGTATATTTTCATAATATATATTGCACGATGTATTGTTTCATAATATTGATTACTCTCTCATCAAAACAATCATGATATCCCAAAGAAATTAAATATGTTTGCCAGATAATTTTGCGATTTTTCTTTCACCAAGGACGTCAGATACCAGCATCTTCGCCAGCTTTTGCTGCTCACGAAATTTATTTGTTTTCTTGAATCAAAGTAGTTTTCGGCTGCGTTTTGCAGGTGACGATGTGAGATGTGTATATTGAATAGGATTTGATTTTTGTATTGATTAAAGTTATAAATTTTTATTTAATTTTGCGCCGACTTCAAAAGTTATGATTAATTGTAGTGTTATATGTTGTTTGGCGAAGGAAATTATTTTATACTTTTAGGCGCAATTTACAGTTTCATTTCATACCATTTCTTTTTTTTTTTTTTTTTTAGTTGTTTGAATAGTAGTTGCTTTTTGGAGTCGGTTCTATTTTTTTTACAAAAAGATTTTATTTTTCTCTTTTCAGTGAAAACTTATTCATATAGCAGAACACCAAAAGACGTTCGACGGCAGCTTCACAAATCACAACTTTCAAGAAAAGTGACATAACTCAAAAAATAGTTTATATCACTGAAAAATACATGAAATGTACCCCATGTGAATAAAAAAGTTACATCTCCATATAGAAAGTTATCCACTCGAGAGAGAGTTGTGCCAGTTTTATTCTAGTTAAGTTATATTTAAGTTGAATTTTCTGAAAAGCTGCATTTTTAAGTTGCGTCACTTTTCTTGCCTTTATCGGATATGAGCAAAAAACTATCAATTGAATGAACATACGTTAAGTTAAAAAGTCTTTAGAAATGTAAAGAAAGGATACGCTGTATTCGTAACAAAAATTCTGTTAGGCATATATATATTGAACTTTACAGTGAATGCGTGTCACCCGCTGCGCTGGAAATTGCGCAGCGTAAAGTTCAAACAAAGAGCAAAATATGCATTGCAGCTGACGGACAGAAATTTCAACATCGATACTTACATACTGCTTTTACCAGTGTAGCTGCATGCGTTTAGCAGTTAGAGTGAGAACAGACTTTTCTGAGTATCCTGAAATTTGTTTATATCTTAATGAAATCATAATGAAACCTATTTCAGGCCAAGATCATTACAACAAAAAAAGTATTAAAATTAAATCATCTCGTACGAAGTTAAAAGCTAACAAATTTCAACAACAACAACAATGAGAAACATGGTTTGTATTGAGAACCTCTTCCTTTATGAAGTCGGTTTAAAACGTCTATGCGTTAATCGATGTGACCGCTTACAATAACCATACATTGAATTTTACATAGCATAAATGTCACCCGCTACGCTACAACATATGCAATGTTGTTCAAGTGTGCATAAAACAGGAAATTGTGAACAAACAAATGCACGTTTTAAGCGTTCTGTTTTTAGCAATAATGTCTAAACTATCTTTTCGTACTAAATCGATGATACTCTGTAATTTTATAATTCACTTTTTTCCCTGTTTTGAACCGTTTCTGAGATAGGAACGCTAACTCCACTGTTTTCCACCAGCTGGCGCTGTAAGCGGTTGAATCGCGTAGCACATCTCCACTTTACGATACCTACATACCTCTTTTATGACTAGGCAGCAGCTGTACAGCAGTTAAAAGAGTCGGGACTGACTTTTTTGGGCACCCTGTATTTCCTTTTGATCGTAAAGATATTACAATGGGACGTATTTCAGACCAAGACCTTTACAATAAAACAAAAATTATCAAAATTGGATCATCCGTTCAGAAGTTATGAGCTAACAAACAAAAACAAAAAAACATTCGCTTTGAATTGAGAACTTCCTCCTTTTTGAAGTCGGTTAATTAGAGTATCTCTTACGAAGTTATAAGCTTACAAATACCAACAACACATAGCTCGAATTAAGAACACCCTCTTTTGTGAAGTTGGTTGAAAACGACTTTGCGTTAATCGATGTGACCGCTTACAGTAACAGAACTTTGAACCACAGAGTATACGTGTCATCACTTACGCTGCAAATTGTGCAACGTAGTTCAAGTGTGCACAGTGTAGGAAATTGCGAACAAACAACTGCACGTTTTAAGCTTTCTATTTTTAGCAATAATGTCTAAATACTGTCTTTTTGTAGTAAATCGATGATGCTCTACAACTTCGTAATTGACTTTTCTCCCATCTTGAACCGTTTTTGAGATAGGAGCGCTAATTCCGCTGTTTTTCACCAGATGGCGTTTTATTTTCTTTTTTAGATTGTAAAGATATTAAAATGGGACCTACTTCAGACCAAGATCTTCAAACAAAACAAAAATTATCAAGTAACCGTATTTTGAACTATATAGCGTATGTCTCACCAGCTACGCTACAACGTGTGCATAGTAGCTCAAGTGTGCATAGTGTAAGAAATTGCGAACAAACAAATGCACGTTTTTAGCCTTGTATTTTTAGCATCAATGTCTGGACTATCTTTTCGTACTAAATCGATGATGCTCTGCAATTTTATAATTCACTTTTTCCCCCTGTCTTGAACCGTTTCCAAGATAGGAACGCTAGCATGAATGTCTAAACTCTCTTTTTGTACTAAATCGATGATACTCTTCAACTTTATAATTCACTTTTTATTCTAGAACCGTTTTCAAGATAGGAACACTAACTCCGCTATTTTGCACCAGGTGGCGCTACAAGCGGTTTAACCTTGTACTGCATGGCCACTTTGCTATATTTACATACCATTTTTATCACTATAGTTACAGCCGTTTAGGAGTTAAAAGAGTTGGGACTGTTTTTTTGGGGCACCCTGTATTTTCTTTGATCGTAAAGATATTACAATGGGACCTATTTCAGACCAAGACCTTTTCAACAAAACAAAAAGTATCAAAATCGGAGCATCCGTTCAGAAGTTATGAGCTAACAAACATAAAAAAAACATACGGTTTGAATTGAGAACCTTCCTTCTTTTTTGAAGTCGGTTAAAAACGGTATATGTACTAGTTTGTTTATGCATATTATTCGCGATGTCCAGTTTAATTATAATTAAAACATTATAACACATTTTTTGAACGTTTTGCATGCATTTTAATAAATTAGCTTCATTGAATATAATAAAAATATTAGATAACTTTATACATAAATAAATTTCTACATTATATAGATATATTGTTCTTTTTCCTTATATTTCACATATTTCTTTAAGAAACAGTTTTTAAAAAGACATTCACTGCTCATTTTTAGTTTTTGTTTTGACTAACGCTCGTGATTTTAGAACTCTGTTATTTTTTGTCAGTTGTATATAAAACATTTGTTATATTTATCAAAGAAAAATTTAACTTTGATATTTTACTTTTCTAATCATCAAAAGGGGTGTTATCCAACTGCCCTCGCTTACCACCCCCCCCTTTTTTTTAAAAAACTGCCAATGGCACTCGGACTTGTAAATGCAATGCCTCATATACCTAAAAACCCCGTTATGAATTTGGATCCTTCTTCTTAAAGTAATGAAATAGAAAACGAAAGATGTAATGGGGAAATTTATTCTACTACTAACTTTTTTTTTCAGGTATATTTTTATGATTTCTTATATATTATCCGCATGCGAGTAAATAATCGCCAAAGATAGCGAATTTCATCTGTATATATATATAAATTACGTGTCACGATGTTTGTCCGCGATAAACTCCTAAACTAAGGAACCGATTTTAATGAAATTTTGCACACTGTGTGCAGTTTGGTCCAACTTGAGAGATAGGATAGTTTTTATCTCAATTTATTGTCACAATATTTTTTATTGCAATTATTTGTTAATTACAGACCTTTGTTACAGTTGCTCCAAAATATCTGTGAGTTCCATAAGTTTAATTGTTGCCAAAAAAAAAAAAAAAAAAAAAAAAAAAAAAATCACGAGTTCATTTTCTTTCGACATAAAAATAAATACATTTAATCAAACGTGAACGTTAAAAAATTATAAAAAGTTAAATTATGCAACTCACGAAAATTGACGTCATAATCAATTTAAAGATTTTATACACATTCATAAAGTGCTAATGTAGTTCTATCAGATATAGTAATATATATAGATCTATCACCCCCATGTTATCGTACAAAGATTTTTGATGCCGAAAAAATGTATCTGGAGTTTTTCATTCACATTTAGTAAATAAATTATTCACAAATTTTATTTTTTGAAATATTCATATGTAGTTCCGTGTGTATTCACTCGGGAAAATACGGCCATATTTTGGTAAAAACGTCGTCTTTTCCCAAGTGAAAAGGAATCACTTTTTTTCTCCCCAATGATCATTCTGTATATACTATAATATATCTATGAGTTCTATACGCAAGCGAAGTATAACTCACTCACCGTCTGTGCAGCCAAGAAAAATATTTCCTATGTTAATCGCCCATTGGATTTTTTGTAAAAATTTATTAAAAATCGAGGAAATTTATTTCCCGATTTCAATCCTTATATTTGGGTACAGAATATAGATATGTATTAGTTATCGCGTGCGTTAGATTGAGTTATTTTGCTGTCAAATTGGCAAAATTTTAATTTTAAATTTCTAAACTCTGTCGTCCTTTTCATTTTTTTTTTTTTTTTTTTTTTATTTGGCGATCAAAAGCGTAACACAAAAATATACATGCCAGATGTATGTATTGTACGAAACGTAATATGTATTATTCATTGTACGTATGTATGACATGTAATATGTATTGTACGAAATATTGTTTCTTATTATTCATTACTCTTTTAATATAAGTTGTTAAAATAACCATGATTTTTGAAAAAAATTAAATATTTTCGCCAGATAATTTGGCGATATTCTTTTCTTCGCCAAGGATGACAGAAATGAAATCTATTCCGCTGCAAGATATTACTATCTTATGTCCGATATTTTATTTAGACATTTGAAAACAAATTTGACTTCAAACTATGATAGAATATTTATCATTTTTCCTTTAATTAGTATATTATTAGTATATTAAAATTGAAAAGCATCCCAGCAGCACATCGCATCCCCAGGATATCTTCAAGATGTCTTCTGGATGAAAAGACATCCCAGAAACGTCCTTAAGATGTACTGTGGATAAGTTAAGCCTATCTGTGCTGTTAGGGATGATATATAAAAAGTCTTTTTTTTTTATCTTATAATTATTTTTATCTTAATCCTCAATGTTTCCCACCTTTGTTAACTTGAATTTACTATTAAAAATTTAACATACTCAAAACCTTTTCATCACTTCGTTAAAATATACTAAACTTTTCCAAAATCTTTTTCTATTTAAAATGATACATGCATTTACTTTAAGTGTCCAATTTTTCATAAGATGTCCTATTTTAAAGTTTTAAAATACTTATCAAATTTACTTATTTTTCTGGTTTAGCCATATTGTTTTCCTCTTTATAACTACAGCTGTTGCCATCTTTAAAATATTTAAAATGATGAGGTCATTTTATAGTAAAATTATCCATTATAGCATATATTATATTTCACTCCTCCATAAAAATTGATTTTAAAATCGTCTGCTTCTTTTATACTTTTATTTTAATAGAATTTTAATATAATTTAATTTATATATTAGTCATTATAGCATTTTTATCCTAAGTAGCATTAGAAATAATATATATCACTTCTTCATTAAAATTTATAAGACCCCCCACAATAAAATTAATTTGTGCTTAAAATCAACTCTACGAAAATTTTTATCAATCGCTTCCAAATTTTGACCTAAGGTTCAAATCTCAATCCTGTGGGTATTTACATCAGCTACACGTCTACGTCTTTATTCGTAAATAATAATTTGACTGTATTAAATAGTTTACTGCAATATATTTCAACGTATAACTTAGTCACAGCAACGCGTGACCGGGTCTGCTAGTATTTATATAAATATAAACGATAAGGTAAATTTATAATTAATTATTGTATGTAATTGTTTTTTTTTTATATTTATATGATTTCATTAAGATCTAAACAAATTATAGGGTCAAAAGTCTGTTTTCACTCTTTTAAATGCTGCACGGCTGCACCTACACTCGTAATAGTAGTATAATTGTAGTCATGCGTAACGAGATGCGACCGCTTACAGCGCCTTCGGCGGAAAACAGCGGAAATAACGTTTCTATCTCAAAAATATTATGAAGTAGGGAAAGAAATGTAAATTACAAAGTTGTAGAGAATCATCGATTTAGTACAGAATGACACTTTATAAATATGAATGTTAAAAACAGAACATTTTTAACGTGCATCTATGTGTATAGAATTTCCTGCTCTATCGATTCTTTTCAAGCTGCTTTTCTTTTGATATTAAATATATTTCACATATTTACTGATATTGGATACTTTTATACTACATGCAACAAAAATACGTTCGTAATCAAAAATCCTGCCTAACAGGATTTTTGGTTACGAATGTAGCGCATCCTTTCTTTACATTTCTAATACCTTTTTAATGTAATATATGTGGATTCAATAGATCGTTTTTTTTTTCTCTTATCGCATAAAATCAAGAAAAAAGTGACACAAACTTAAAATGCAGTATTTGAGAAAAATTAACTTTAAAATAAGGCATTCACTTGAACTGCCTCTCGAGTGGATAATTTTCGAGATGGAGATGTAACGTTTTTTGTGCACATTGGGGCACTTCATATACTTTTCAGTGACATAA